>OU015493.1:87438770-87672827 GCA_907164885.2 Dolomedes plantarius | reverse complement strand
GTGGCATTTGTTCTACACTTTTAAATCCACAAAGACAAGTTTGGGCAAAAGTAAATGTGATCACTACTGAGAATTCGGAGACTATATTCACGTGTCAAGCCCTATCTGTGAAGATATCATGTTAAGCCCTTTCTGTAAAGATTGCGAAGGCAGTTTTGACAGTGAGGATACCCATTTTGAGCCCCAAACATCACCCATTTCGAGCCCAGTTTAAGTCTTCCAACAGATTTTAACAAGTACATTTGCTCCTGTTAGCGTATCTCGGATATATCAATCAGTTCACTAGACTAGTCAGTTTCATTTCATTCTCTTAACATTTTCATCTCGAGATCTAAAGCTAATCCATGATTTTTACTCATTTTCCTAATCAACATGTTTAAATTAGTAAAATTCGTATTTGATTCTCTGTCACATTTTGGAGAAATTAAACAGACATAGATATGCTAAGAAAGTGTGTAAATTACACACACAAATATGTCATACGGTAGCACGGGTAGCTTGGAAACAGATTATTTTCAATAAGAGTTTGCTATTGTTAACTTTTTCATGCTGTGTAGGAAATTGATTTTTCAAGTTTGCTCCAGGGATTTTCAGAGGATTTTATTACCAGGGCTATTACAGTCTGATTCATATTCTATCATGAATGCTAATTCTATCATGAGTGCATTCCAACCGGTCGGAGACACTCGGATCGTTACTTCTGTAACCCCCGTGAAAGCGATTGTTTCAAAAAGTATAACATTTTAAGAAACTATTAAGGTAAATCATAGATTTGCAAATACATTGATGTGCAAATAGACTGCAGGGAAGTGATTTCATTTTTTCAAAACAACGAAACTATGTAATAGTTAATTGAAGAAAAGGCTGCAATTTCACTCGAATGTAAGCTGCTAGAATGAACTCCTTGATCAGTTTCAGCGTTAAATATCAAATAAATTCTTGTAAGATTTAATTTCATAATTTAAATTTAGTTCATTCTAACCCATTATTTACAACAGTAATTCTCCTGCACAAATAGATACAATTCTTCAGCATCCTGTTTAAAATAATTTATCCTTAAAAGCATAACAAAAATCCATTTATTTACTGTATTAAAAGAATCTGCATTCCTTAAAACGAAATCAATATCTTTAGGGCATAACATTCTTTGAAATAAATCGCAGATTTCTTTTACATTAATTTATTCCGCCTGTTTTCTATTTCAGGCAATGGAAACACTGAATCTCCAAAAGTCAGAACTCAGTTTCAGCTAACCCTGCCCGTATTTCTGTCATAAAAAATTTGCATAATGACTTGTGGTTTCTTTTTTACGAGGGAAATTTGCCTTATTTTGCTAAGCGAAAAAAACTAATACGCCCTCTTTAGGGTCATAAAATCTCTAAATTCGTTTGCTTTGAAAACAAATTTTCTCAATGGATGCAGTACTTACGTTTTAAAAGTTCATTTAGTTATATTTTAGGTGAGGGGCATAAAAGTATAATTGGATGATATGAAAGTTTTGGGAAACTTTATTTTTAAATTAAATTTATTAGTTAAATAACGTTTGGAACAGCTATATTTATTTTAACACGAGGCCTTTCATAAAGAATGCAGTGTTTGAATTTTTATACGTAATGTAAAATGGGTATTTTTTGTGTGTTTAGCGTTTATTCTAAATTTTCTTTTCAAATTACATAACTCATATATATATTTCTTGGTAGTTAGAAATATATTGTATTGAATTTACTTAATGAACGTGCCAAAATTACTTATCAATTGTCTTCATGTTCTTCAATTTAAATAGATATGCTGACTTTACTTAAACATAAACTTTTTAACAAATGCATTTAATGAGTAGCAAATTTTGTAAATTTTTACGTTTTGCTTCATTTGAAGGCTATTTAACTATATAACACAATAACTAAACTAAGAAACTAGATAATCTAAAGAAAATGATTTAATTCCAAATCTTTTTTCCGCTTTCAGTGAAATTTAATATCTTGAAATATATCGTGTATATGTAAAATATAAAAATTTAAATGATCAGTCGGGTAATGTATTTTAAAATGGGTTGTTAGTGGTCATGACTGTAAATAGCATAAATGTAATCAATGAGAACTAAATTTTTTTTTACGCTTTCCTGGTTGTTAGCTTCTACTGTTTCACAGCTCGTCCTTAGTTCTATGTTTAAGACCACAAATAAAAATATCTCAATGTGCCACAGAGTATACGGCACTAGCCTTCCTATTTTCACAGGGATCGTACTTAAAGTTTGATTAAAGGTCTTATGAAACGTCTTCCGGATATTAAACTGTTGACCACAGGGATAAATGGGAATTATATAGAGCAATATAAAAAGACACACAAACTAACCATCAGAAGTAAAAGTGTATTCATAGTGTAATTTTAAAAATATTTCTAAGAATCAAAGCTATACAAACTTAAATAATGCACTTTATTGACTTTCAGTACGCATTTACTGTTCAAACTGTTCCAATGCGCTTCCTTTCTTGGCATACCAAAACTTGATACTTTGCATTGTGAGTTTAGTGGTTCTGCTATTTGCGCTGATGTTGTGCACGTTCGTGCTGTCTTTGACCAGAACCAAGTCCTCAGGGTGATAATACTAAACCTTGTCCTTAAGACATCTAAAAAGCCACGAGTTGAATAAAGCTGCCATGCAGTGATTACTGAGTAGCTACCGTGAAATCTTAAAACAATAATAATAAACCAATTCTGATTCATTAATTACTTTAGGGTTCCACCCAGAAATACAACTGATAACACTGCTTCAATAGAGTTGATGCAGATATGACACAACAACATTAATATTGAAATAACTTTGTCGTAACTGTTAAGGTCGCAGCAGTCGACTGGCGAATAATCTCAGAAGATAGTTGAATGGAAAGGACATTCTAAACCCTAGCCAAACGACGACTTCCTATAACTACTATTTGTGAATTTTCGTGCGGGTTTAGGCGCAGCCTATAACTGACAAGAATAGAAACTACACGTAACTCTATTCAGGTAAGAGTGAGCCTCATTTCACAAGATCATCCAATGCTATGTAGAATATGTTGAATTTCACAGGAACAAAGAATATTGTCGCAAGTTACAATTCACTTTCTACGAGAAGGGGCAAATGCAAGCGCAGCTCATGGGCGCAGGTTATGTTGAGATGCAGAAGCCACTGTCGAGAGTTTTATACTCAGGCTCATCCATATGTCTCTGATGTGACCCGTATTCCAGCATGTTCGTAACATGCTGGTACCAGTACTGTTATTTATAGAATTTTCCATAATTGGAAAGCAATCTTCAGTTTTATTTTTCTTAAGGGATATGTTTGCAACCTCTTCCGGGTCATTTACTAGCGATCCCTTCTATCTAAATAATCATTCATTGAAGAAACGAAGAGCATCGCAATTTTTCATGTTGAACAGTTTCACAAACGTCAGCCCGGTGGCGCAGTGGTTGGCCATACAGGTAGTCTCTGAGTGCCATCACCAGTAGGTTGTGGTCCGTTCCCCGCTTGTCCAAGACAAGGCTGAGATCAGGGAGTTATGTTGGCCCACCTATGTGACGCTCCCATAAGAAAGAAGCCAATAAATTTGCAGTAATAGACTAGGTGCCTACCGCGTAGGAAACAACACCAGCTTCAAAAAGTGAGAGCTTTAGGCGTGTCCTCACTAAGGACATCAAGTAACGGTCATGGAAAGTTCCCAAAAACATCTTTTCAATCATCTCCCCCTAACGAATTTCGTTACAGAAAAATTTCATTCATTTTGGCGCCTGATGGTGAGTTTTAAAGATCGCCTTTTTCTCTCATGTATCACTTTTGCTCGATACATTCTGCATAACTTTATATTTTCACAAGTTGTTGGATATGTATATGTTTAGATCACAGGGTGGTCTCCTGCAAGGCTTTAGAAATTTAACCCTTCAGCGGGCACGCCCGTGTATAAAGTGCAACATTTTCGTAATTTTGAATAGTTTGTTTTTACATGTAAGGTTTGAATGTTCTAAGCAGTTTCTGTTTATAGCTACACCCTTTCTAATGCAGGTCTGATTTTCTGAACCTTGTATTCCTTTCCATTCATTGCTAGTCGTGGTTTAACCGTAGTAAACCAGCGATTATACTGGATTGCAATACGACAAAAGCAGGAGTTGATGTAGCCGATCAAATGCGCAGCTATTACATGGAATTCCGCATACCACGAAGATGGATAATCTCATTGCTTTTTAGGTTTTTGGACATAATAAGAATCCATTCGCAAGTTGTCCTTAGATCCAATAAACCGGACAGTATTGAAATGCGGCGATCGTATCTGCATTCTTTTGCCTTTAATTATAAATATATCTCAATATTATCGACATTTTATGTCTTAAACTCAGAATTATTATTTTCAGTTTGAAAAAAAAAAGTTTATTACAAAGGGAATAATCAAGGTTGAAAGAGACGTTGCACATTGTGCCACGCGCCTGCTGGTGTTCTAAAAATTGGCGCGCCCGCTGAAGGGTTAAACACGATCCTTATATGGGTAATTTAGTACACAGTCTTCAGGTTTTTTCTTAGCTACTTCCTGTATGCAAAATAAGATATATCTATAGACTTTTGCTGATCACATAAAATATACGCATTTAGCAATTTTTCAACTTATTTTAAACTGTTCTACGGTTTTAATTCATGTTACGCAGTGCGCGAAAGACTAAGTGGATGAATGCATCATTATATTCTATGCATGATATACAGAAATTATAATTGCCGTTGATTGACTGTTAAAGAAACTATACGAAAATTATTCAGTTTCCATTGTTTTTTTACGAGAAACATAAATCAAACTTTTATGTACATTGTAAAATTTTCCCAAAAAACTTTATGCAACCGTTAATTCCATGCTAAGTTTTTTTAATAGAAGTAAAGAATAAAGTGTTGATTTTTCTTTACGCAATAATATTGTGAGTTACATCAAGTCCTTATTTTAATCAAAGCTAAAAGCATCGGAGGAATATTCAGTGATCATCAATTGTGCATTAATATACGGTATCTATTTCTTTCTTTTTTCCTTTCGAGTTGAAATTTGATTATAAAAGGTAATTAATACCTCTTTCATCAGATAATTTCTATTATATTGCTTTTCGATACGACTGCTGACCTTTTTATTAAACTCATTCAAAGCATTGTTTATGAATGATAACTCTGTTACATCAAAAATAAAAAGTAGGTAATATATAATTATTAGTTTAGGTATAGAATAGACGAACAGCAGAAAAAAAAGAAAGGCTCATATTTACAATGCGGTGAATAATGCGAGTACAGTTGATTTGGGAAAATTAATCATGAAAGAGATAAAGTGATCATCTCGTTGAGAGTAGAGGAGTTAATTATCTTTTGAGCCCAATTATATATTGAGATGCATCCTCTAATTGTACAATTTTACACTTGTTAAACTGAACAGAATAATACGTTAATTCGTTAACGAATTATTTATTCATAACATTAAGCTCGAATTTAAATACGAATTGACAGGAGTTAACAAAGGAAATAATGAAATATGGATATCGCCGCGAGATATGTCTGAAGGGTTATTTGCATTTAACGTTTCAAAATGGTATGGTGAATGATTTTTGCCATGGAGAATATTTTTGAGTGCACCAAGATACTATTATTGTTATCGCAGAAAAAAGAATATAGATTTTTACTAAGAAATTATGTATATAATGATGTAATAAAATTAGAGTTAGTTATAAAGTGCTTTAAAAAAACCTACAATAACTATTAAATTGTCAAAAAGTATTAAAATAAAAGTTGTCATAAAGCAATGATTAAACAACTGAAGTATTTATTAATATATTTGTAGGTTTTGATTAAATGGAGATGAACCAAATGGACTATATCAGTAACGCAGTCAGAAAAAAAATCAGCTATGGGTCCAGCAGCATCTAATGAAAGCGTGACTAAGTACCCAATATGGCTAATACATTATATGAGGGATCTAATTTTTAAAGGCGCAGTTAGGACACTACTGTCATTAACCCTGCAAAAGTCTCTGTATATGTAATAAATGCTTGCTTACCTTCAAAGCAATCGTCAGAACTTGCCTCACTGCTATACTAAACATTATTACTTGTAGTGCTGCTGAATCCATCCTTAACAATGTTATAATTGTCCAAGAGGATGGTTGGTTGGGAGCGTTACGGTCATTTTTTTACTACACGAGAGCCAATTAGATCAGGACCTACTGTTTAAAGCCGATTCCGAACAGCTAGAAACTCCCATGCCAGCATTGGGACTCGAACCCACAGATTCTGGCACTATAATCCAGCACTCTAGCCATTCAACCATCATCCAGCTGGTTCAAGAGGAATCTGCGATACTTTTTTTAGGTGCCCGAAAATTAGAAATCGTTGGGGAAGGAATTGGAACTGAATGCTGGATAGGTTCAAATTTCATAATCGAACTGGTTAATTAAATTTCTGGCTAATTCTGCTAAAATTGTTAAGAAGTTCCGGTGAAGACTAAGGACTCTCAGCCTTGATTGTGATTTTCGAAGTTTCGTTAGTGTTTCTCCAAAGTGTTACGTTTCATTTGCTACGATCAGAACACTCTTATCGGCAGTTGAACTTTGAGATAAAATATCATCTCCCCAATTTTCCCAGCACTGCTATCAATAGCTTTCATTTTTTCGACGGTGGTGAATCTAAATACTTCCCCTGACGACTTTGACACCTGTTCTTTGGTTGGAAAGGAAGTACCACATTTTTACAATTTGCGCTTAATAACAACAATATACTTAAATCAAACAAAACTCCCCATTACCAAATCTAGTCAAATGATCCTTTTGAATTAGTGTCGAAGGGGAATTCAGTGAGTGCAGATGTTTTTGCTCACTACCAGCTTTTATATTTTACGCAGTGTTCACGTTTTCCTCTGAGTCAGAAGGTTGTCAACTTCGGTTATGGTACTATCGGCGATCCCGCGGTTTGCTTGTCCCATAAATCATCGTGGGGCGACTTTGGTCAAATTCTTCATGCAACAAAGAGACATGCATAGGCCCCGTGGACATTTCTTCTGCATCTATGGATTGCCGATTGTAAAACACCTTCATCTGTCAGATATTAGATAATTGACTTCTAAGTCTATTTACTTTGTTGGTTTATTCGAAACCCCATACAAATGCTGCTAAGAGTATGTCGTTCGTAGTTCTATAGCAACTGAAAGTCGTTTGCTTGAGCATATTGCTGCCAGAGTCACCTTTGCTTTTCTGATAACGTAAGGGTATCACATTTATTTTTAAGCTTTCTTTTTATGCTTTTACTCCTTTCCATTCGATCAACCACAGTTAATTTATTTAAGAGAAAAATATTGGTTAAAGAATACTGGAAATCGTTCACAAGAATATAGGATTTTAAAATAAACTTGTTCGACTTTTGAATAAAACTGTTTTGTAGTTGTTTTCAGGTGATGCACGTCTTAGTTTAAAGATTTTATTTAAAAAAACTCTTCTTAAATATTCGAGATATGTTACAGCATATCTTACCTAAAATCGTGTTTAAAATTTTTTCTTAAATTTCCTGTTTTTTATATCTTTGCGAGTTTTAAGATTTAGAATGAGCAATAAAAATCTGATGAATAGAAATTGATTTTTTACAAACAATTAAGCAACAAACATGTCTTAAAAGTTATCGTTAGTTTGTCGTCGCTTGTAAATAAGGATAGTGGTTTGGCATCCCGTTTATTAATTCTGTGCACATTAAAAGAATAAAAAAATATTAAATCGTATAACATAAACTACATTCTTTAACTTCATATTGTAAAGATAAAATATTTAGCAGCTCACTAAAATTTTTTTTATACACTCGGTTTGGGGCGTACTGCAAATGTTACTATTGAAAGCTTGTAAAAACAGTATCTGTATAAACAAATTCTTTCAATTTAGTGCGAATAAAACATGCATGAAAATTGCACTTGTTTAAAATGGAAGGAAATTGAGAACTTAAAGGGATGGTGGACATTACAAAGCGATTTTTCAAATTTTCACAAAGATATAAAATTTTGCATATATATTCATTAGAGTATAGCTATATCAAACACCTTATAAAATTTTACAAATATTTTAATTTTTTTATACCTTAAAAATAGAAATGATTAGTATTTTTTTAAAAATACTCCTTGCTATCCAATTTTTAACACCCCTAATTTGGAATTTATATTGCCGATAAATACATTTTGAACAAATTTATGTATTGCTTTATGCTTTTGTTGAATATTTAATTTTTAGAAATATTTTTATGCTTGTACTCAGAATTTTCGTGAAATTTTTGTATTTTTCTATATATAGGTTAAACTTTGATAATCTGAATGATGTCGAAACCTGAAATGGATACGTAACTTTATTTTAATGTGTTAGAGGAGTCTTTATCATAAATTTTATAAAATTTCATCAAAAATTATGACTCAAAGAGCATTTTAAAGACTTGCAAATCTGGAAATTACTTCTTTTGAGAAAAAGCCATTTAAAAGATGTTTTTTTACCTACCTTTAATATTTACTTTTCCAAAGCCAACAAGTTTTCATTTTGCTTTTCACTCCATATTTTAAATGCATTCTATTCCAATATTTACATATTTTAAAAGTATTAATACACCAGAAAAAAATTCTTTTTTTTGTTTGATTTTTGGTAATTTGAAAGTCCACCATCCCCTTAAGACTATATATTTGTTTTGTTACATTTTTACTATTGAGAACAAACGTAGCTCTCAATTTCCTCCCAAACAACTGAAATTTTCTTGGAGTAGGTTGCAGTAATGGAAGTTTTAAGGACTATGTACAAATTTTTACATCGCTTTACATTATTTTTCACAGATTTTTTTTATATATGATGTTTAAAAAAAATATTTTGAAACAGGATGGTTTTTTTTTATGTAGTCTGAGTAGTAATGACCTGTTTAACAGAATTAGGAATGGGTTTTGAAATGAAAGAACAATTTATTAAAAATAATGCATTTGTAGGCGAAACTACACGAATTAGGACGTTTAAAACTATTAATCATGAAACACTTATTGAAAATTCAATTCAGAATTTATAAAGGAATTTCTTAAGAATATAATGAAAAATACCCATAAAAATATCAAAATTAATATTTTTGAAATTCAACTTTTTAAAATTTAATTCTTAGTACTTAGACTAGTTAAGATAAACTACTTAACTTTAGAACCTAAGTAGGTAACTTTAGAAGTTTAATATTTCATGGTACGCGAAACCGATAAAAGAATTGAGTAAAGCATGTTTTTCAAATGAAACCTGAGCTGCCTTTGGAAGAAAATGACAATGTAATTTAATTTCACTTCTAAAAGAGGCGAATTTTTTTATAGTAATCAAATAGAAACAATATAACTAATGGAACCGAAAAATTAGAGAGGGTTCTAATGCTACCTACCTTTTGGATTTTTTTTTTCCTGAAATGCGAGTAAAATTTTAATCCAAGTTTTTCATTTAAATTTTGGTAAGAAAAAAAAATCACAAAATGAAGGTAGGAAATTTAAATAATTCTTTTAAAGACTTTCCTCTGAATCTTTTTTTTTCTAAAAGCGAGGGGAAACTAAATATATTTTAAAAAGGAATTAACATAATTGAAATCTTTTAGTATTTTTTTACGTATAGTTTATATAACAAGTAAAATAGTTTAAATTGCGTTACAATAGTCTACATCTTTTTTTCAGAGAGAAAATAACTCGTAACTTATCCAAAGAAAAGTAATAGAAAAACAATATTATACATGCAATTTAAAAATGTAAATATTTTTCTGCATATTGAAGACATAAGTTTATAGTTACATTTACACCACTATGATAAATCAGATTCTAGTTTTTCAGTAATATGTAGAAAAAAATCTAAAAACAAATTCCGTGTAAAATTATTTTCCTAAAATTTCATTATAAATTTATTATAAACCTTATTATAAATTGATAAAATTTAATCAATGGCATTTAATGGTATTTAAATTTGTTTTATATAATTTAAATGAAAATAGTTTTTTTTCTGTTTCCTGTAACATAACAACATTGAAATTATTGAACATATGTAATTAATTACAGACTCATTAATTATTCAGTAAGTAGGCATTTAGAATAGGAATTTAAATAAATGCGAGGTATTATATTTGAGCTCTTTATTTCGTATGGATGATATATTTTTAATCAATTAAGCTTGTTTAATGGATTTCGGAGTAGGCAATTAAACAATTTCCAACATAATCTAAATAGTATTTAATTTAATTATTTTTTCTACCGGATTAATTTAGTCTCCTAAATTCAGCTAATGTTTCACATCATTTGCAAATAAATGTATACCTTTTACATAAATAGAAAGATAGATACAAAACTATATAACATCAAGACGTAGATTTCAACAATCATCAAGTAATGAAAAGTTCATTTAATAGTTGTTGAAATGTCTATTGTTTTCTATGTATACATATATAGAAAACAGTAAACATTTCATCAACTATTAAATAAACTTTTCATTACATGATGATTGTTCAAATCTATATATTGATGTTATATAGTTTTGTATCTATCTTTCTATTCATGTACAATTACTTTCTTTTACTTAAAAAATTGAATTATTTTCAGTTTATTCAATGAAAAATTAAAATTTGGGGATCTACCTTAGGAATACTTTTAATATTCTAACTTAAAGACGAAATTTTCTGAGATTTGTGATTATAATTTACTGGGGTGATTTAAAACAAAGCAAATATTTGGGGGTAAATTCGATTTCTCATCGTAGCGTCAAGAAAACACATCCACTTTATAGTAAACAATGTACCCGTGAAAATTCCAGATAATTCTTCAGAACTATAGTTGTTATTGTTTCTAATGCCTCCTGGCTGGAAGTTCCAGAACAGGTCCATATAGGCTTCCACCTGAAGTGTGCAGCTCTGGTGTATATATATAGTACCACAAGGGTCGGACACCGTCTTAGCTAGTTGCCACCCCAGTTTTGAACGAGCACCCCCGGTGGTGACATCTGGGGGGGGGGGATAGTACCCTCTCCCACCTTCTCAGGCCTCATAGAGGGAATTTCCGGTCTACGGATTTGAAGTGTCCATACCCGGCCTAGACACGGAGGTATTTATTGGCACGTGCCGAGATTCGATCCGCACACCCTCAGTACCGAAAGCCAGCGCGTTACCGAAAGGCTACCTCGAGCCCATAGACATATAGTACACATGACATCCTTGGTCTACTTAGTATGGAAGCTAAAGAATAAAACTGCTCAAAATTATTTAACACAAGTCTGACAGCGATTACGTGCTTACATAGCTACGTGTTACATAGCTTACGTGCTTACTTACTAACAGCAATACAGCTGAATATGATTTCACTCGTATGTATTAAGAGGTATGGTTGATCAATGGGAATTCTGCGTAGTCATTTAAACGATCTTGTAGTAAAGTTGCATCATTAAAAGATTCTTCTTTAATAACTATGCTCCCTGTTTGCTCAATTACGTGGGCTATACACATTAGGTGGCCTTCGTAAACAAGGCAATCGTGATAATGCTGGTCTACGAAATACACTAGAAAATTTATAGTGAAGTAAGCTATCAGCAGACTTTTTATAACTGAACTTCATTTTTATTTAGGCTAGGTCGTTCCGCAAAAAGATGTGTTATTTTGAACTTAAGAAGACCGTTTTAAATAATGAAGTGTAGAACTAAGTTTAAAGTTCCCATGCATACTCACTACCACTTAAATGTTGCTAATATGTCACACCATGTTTGTAGAAATATATGTCTTTATTTAAAGTTCCCTTAACGAGAATTACGTGAAATAAAATAACAATCATACAAGAACTCTCGTACACAAATGTTTTAAAATTTTCAACTTCGGTAAAAGTTTGAACACATGATACTGAAAACCTCCTGAATAAAGTATATCAAAGATCATTATATTTTAATTTATTTTAATGCTACACACGGTGATGTCAGAACATTCGATTTCCATTTTACGCATAATAGTGAACGCATTATATAGTTACGCATTAATAGTGAACAATGATTTAGGTCTTTTGAAGCATGTTATCTGCTGCGATTTTTCAACTGCACCTGATATATTACAGATATTTATGAATTATGTAGAAAAAAAATGAGTTTTCTTAAATTAAAAATGCCCATGTTTACTATGTGATATATTGTGTTGGGTAAAAGTTCTCACACATACGCATATATGAATATTTTCGTTCAATATACACGATCAATGAATATATTTCTTAGCTAAATAGAAATATGGTTTATTCGAATAAAGAAAAATTGAAATATCTTTTAAAGACAAAACATTCTCAAATATTTTGTGTATTCACCGATTCTTTTAAAAAGGTTTTTCTATGTTTTAAAAGATGCTTTTAAACCAATATGAAATGCAAAACTTCATTAAATAGAAATGTATTTATCAAAAAAATTCTTATGCTTGCAAACCATATATTTTTTGGGGGGAAGTATCCGTTCTGAGGAAGGACTATATGCAGATGTAATATGCAAAATATGGAATATAAAGGGTAAAAAAATAGATACAAAATACTCCTAGAACAGTTAAAATTCGTAAACGCTCTGAAATTTAAAAAAAAGCCCTAACATTTTAAATATGTTTAAGAACCATAAACATTGTATGCATTCACACCGAGATGTTGAAGCAATTATTTCAATGTTTAAAATAGTCTCTCAAAACAATATAAGGCATTATACCTCACGGAATAATTTTTGAAAACTTTCATTCATATGATATACTCAGCAGAATGCTATTTTAAATGAAATTTAAGCAGTAAAAATACTTTTTTACGTCACAAATATTTTTCCAACAATTGTTCTAAAAAGTGTGGAGTATAATATATGCAGCATTGATTTAAATTACCATTTTAAATCTGGAATCGCTTACGCCAAACATAGAAAATTTCTTTAAAAATGTGGTTAAATACATGTAAATTTGTAAAAGACTCTCATAAAAAAAAATTACACTTTAGCGAACATAGATGTAAATCTTTCGAAAATTCAACAAAAGAATTATTCTTTTTTTCTGAGCAGCGTTCTGAAAAAAGAAAAAAAGATGTACAGCATTGGCTATAAAACTTGCATTAAAGATATCCAATTTTTAGACTGTGTTTGAAACTTCTTCCTAAGTATCTTTTTTTATATATTTAATATTTTTCTAAGCCTCTGAGTGAAGTAAAAGTAAGATTCAATTTCTTTTTTTCAAATTTAAAAGCACTTCCTCATTTAAGAAAAGCGATGAAATGTTAAAGCCTTTTTTACCAGAACGAAGTAACAGAATTTAAATATTTATTTCTAATAAATACCATACTCACTAATTGTCTTATTAACAATCATATTCTTCCATGATCGAATGGATAAAAATTTTTCTCGCAAAACATTTCGTAGGAAAGAAATTTTTTTATTCAAAGCTGCTTATTGCCTTTTAATTGCTTTTTCTAGAGTACGATTTGCAATTAATATATATATATATATATATATATATATATCGTTTTCAGTTGTGAATAAAGCAATAAATCTAAAGAACTAGTGCTATTTCAATTTTTTTCTGATTGAATTTTCAGCAAATTTATTTATTGATATTACATCTTTTTTCTATTGTGAATAATGTAACAAAAATGTATTTTTCAAGATCGCTTCGCAAAGTTTTACATTAGACAAAGCATTACAGCTCATACCAAACAGTAGTTTATCAATTTCTTTTAAAAAACTTCTGAAATTTTAAAATACCAATAAAATTTTAAAATATTTTGATAAAGTGCTAAGGTAAGGAATATTTTGAAGTCAATACAGAGATTTTTGCAAGGCACTAAAATATTGTTTCACAGACGTCTGAAATTTATATGAAGATTTTATAGTACTCAGAAATAAACTCTATATTAAGCATCAGTGAAAATGCTATTAAGACATGATAGAAACCGGTGAAATATATCCTAATTGAAGTTGATTAGACTCGTAGTAAAAAAAATTATGTGTTTTCTTACCAGTCCAATATACTTTTCCTGGAATAAGGAGAAAAAGAATTAAAACTGCAGTGTTTTTAATTTCCAGTGAGAAGCAATAAACAAGATAAAAGGTAAAACAAAGAAGGAAGCAGGACATATTTAGTTCTCAAGACTCGTGCCTCCTAATATCAGCTACAGGAATCCCGAGCCGATAGTGTCACATAGGTCTGGAGGCAGGAAATATCCATAACTTGTGCTTTATCCCAAATACTGCAAAAATGACTCTGTAGAATTTTCAAGGGATTCGGATGTTTAGCTAAGCAGTCATGACCAGTTAAAAGCCAGATCATGGCTACCGAATCCATCCTTAGAAAATCAGGAATGAATGCACTATTAACAACTCATAACTTATTAGAATTTCTTTTTTATTAATTCTTGATAAAACAGGTCCTTCGATTTCTTTCGGGTCAATACCCTTAGGCCGGCCGCACACCGAACGCAACAAAACAGTGCGCAACGTTTCTGTTGCTAGGCGTTGCGCAACCAAAATGTTTTATCGTGGAAAATAGTGTTGACTTGCAACGCTAGGCTGATTTGATATTTCATCAGTAGTAAGTAAGAACACGGGATTTGAAGAGGTCTGCAGTATTTTGTTCTTTGTTGAGGGAAGTGTTCAGTTTTGGGAAAGTAGTTTGGTCATAATTTTGGGTAATATGGCAAGTGAGGAAGTAGAAGTAGCTATTCTTTTGTGGCAATTTATACAATTTTTAGATGGAAAAACCATTCTCTTCTGTCACAAACAAAAAAACTTACAAAGAGAAGTTGAAAATAAAATGGCAGTTACGTGGGAAGATTGTAAGTAATGTATTTACTCGAAAAATTCTAGGACTTTTTTTTTCTAAAATAACGGTATGCGTGGTTCATTCGACACCAATTGAGTGACGACAGGGTCCGATCTAGTTCTTACGCCGCTCTGGTCAAAAATGGTTTTTGCCGCCCTTTTATATTTAAATTATTTTAAAATTTAATTTTTGGGAGTGAGTGAAATATTTTGTACGTATTTGTTGAATAACAAAAGCTTTTTTTTTGTAAACATTAATATAAAAAGCAGTAACAAAAGAAAGACATATATATAGTTAAGTATCTACTTTTAAATCTAAGAAAAACATAACTTATAAAATATTTTAAAAAATCCAAAAAAAACAACGTAAGCACAAATTTTTTTTCACAGTCTACCAATTTTGCCACCCCTCAAATTTTCCGCTCTAGGCAGATGCTCTGCTTGCGTCCCTCTATATCTGGCCCTGAGTAACGCAACCCTGTTTTTCTTTCTTACCAATATCTTAAAAGTGGGGGTGTCTGGATTACTTGAGGGCAAGGTTTATTGAATTAAATGTGATAAATTGGTGTAGTACATATCTGGAATATTCAATCCCTCAGTTATATCTTGCCAAATTTCATTTATTACATCTTCGTTGTGGTGGTCCTTCACTCTAAAATCATAAATTTCTGTCCTTGCTTGGACAAGAACTATCAACTTGTCAGCATCAACCTCCATCTCTTTTTATTATAATAATGCAAAAATCCTCAACACGAAGCATTAATGAAAATAAAATGCTAGTGTTCCCGCACATGCGCAGATGAAATATTTCTCCAGCTGTGTGTCGAGAAACATCGGTCAGAGAAGCATACACTTTTGTTGCAGCAACGTTTCCCAAATGACGCGGGGTGTTTCAAAACAATGTTGCATCCGGTGTGCAGCACTCTCCTTTGATTACATTGCAGACGATGCGTCAGATACAGAAAGCTAGCAACAGAAATGTTGCGCACTGTTTTGTTGCATTCAGTGTGTGGCCGGGCTTATAGAATTATCTGCGATTGGCCTACACGGACTTTGCAGGACTACAGCATTAGGAGCATGATAGACCTACCTCCATGTCATGTTCCAGGGCAACGGTTATTTATAAATGACAAAATTGTCTATAATTCTGGCATGAATCCCTTATGTCCCCACTCAAGGCGTGCTGACGAGAGAGAAGAGCTACATGTGATACAATGGAATGCTGGTGGGATGGGGCTGCCCCAGACAAAGAAAGCTAAATTAATGAGTTTTGAATAAACCTGTAATGATCCTTTTATAATTAATTTTCCTCCCTGGCTGACTGATTTAAAATGTTTTGTCATTCACAAGCAATGCATCCCCTTCCGTAGTGCTGAGTTGCTGTGGTGTTTTGTGGGTCTGAAGAATTTTAAACTTTCATTCAGGGAAGAAAGCAACCTATCTTTGTAATTGTTGAGCGTATCACAGCCCCTACTAAGTTTGTGGACAAGATAGTGTCTAGTATTTTAAAGTTAATTTCAACTAAGCTTCTCTAAATATATCTTTAATATCATTGAAAACGGTGTCAAACTAGATCCAGATCATTGACAGCTCTAGTGTTGAAATATGTGTGAATCACTAAAGAATCTCATAGAAATTTTTACTGTTTAGGGAAATCGGCCAATGGTATTTTGGAAGATTTCCTCTCCACACAATAACACGTTTCATAATCCTCGTGTTACATTGCTTTTTATTAAAATAAACTGAACTTTAGGTTTTAGAGTACTGTGTAAATTATAGGAAAATGTATTATTGAAAATTTACATAAATATTGATTTTAGTACTGTAGTTACCAAAAAGTGTTTAGTCCACAAAAGCTGAAGTTGAAAAACAAATTTTCTGTTTAAAAAATAATAAATAAATAAAAATCAATCAATTTATTTTAAAAAAGATCCCCATGCTTTGTGCTCCCTATCGATCCATCTTGTTTAGACGTTATGTTCTTAAGTTTTTCACTGCACCACTAAGAGCAGGGAGAAAAGTTTACACGAAACTTTAGATCAAATTCAATTTATCCTTAGCTTGACATGTTGAAAGCGTATTTCTTTCTTTCGGGGAAACATGTATGATAGATTGAAAAAAATAAGAATTTCCGATGAGCTTTAGTTTACTTTTGCTCAGGTCATGTTCGATCTAAATTCAGGAAAAAGAGGTTGTTTTATGCTCGACCTAGATCATAACGAAAAGATGAATGAGAGGTTACTAATTAAGAGAAAAACTTTTACACATAGTGTTATGTGAAAAAACTAAAATTTAAAATCTCTATATGAAAGGAAAAATTACTCATTTTTAGTGGAAATTCGGGAAAAAGTTACTATTCATTTTTATTATTTTAAAACTATATTTTAACTCAGTGAGATAAATCAAAATAAAATGAAATTTCAGTTTAATTTATAAAGGAAAAAAAGGCGTGCTTAACATGCTCGAGTCCCTTTTTTATTCGATGCTTTTGGCTCTAGAGATAACCCAAACCTCACAAAAATGAGAAATTAATATTTTGACGTAGTTTTCATATTTGTAAATCAATTGTGTATAGACAATCCCGCCTAATGCTCCCCAGCTAGAAAACTGTAATCTTTTTATCAAAACTTCGCTAAATTTAACGCGTATTGTGGTTTTAAGCTGTGTTTTTGTTTTTGTCCACAGCAAGCCCCATGTAAGTAACAAAAGTAAAGTGCTTAAAAGTTCTGAAACTTACGAGTTACAACGTGGTTGTAAGATTTGTCCTAAAGAGCAGTGTTTCATTATTATGTAGTTTCATTATTATATAACACAATTACAACAATATACATGAGTTTCTAAGTGCCTCAGTAAAATTGGACATAAGTCAAAGGAACATAACAGTTTATACTGTTTATTTTGCAAATGTTTGTTGTCAACATTTGGTAGTTAAAATAAATATTTAGAAATATTTATATAAAGAAATATTTAGAAATATTTATATAAAGAAATATTTAGAAGAATGGGCGTTAAATTTTTCATCATACATTTTGTTAGTGAAAGTTACGACAATCTTTCACGAAAAGTTAAATAAACCAAGACACATATTTATTTTTATTTTCCTTTTCGTAGATTTATTTTTCGGTTATTACAATTATTTTTTTCTTTCATTTCTATCCTTTTATGTTGGCACTGAATGATGGTCGAATAGCTAGGGCACTATTTTTCAGAAACAGAATTTGGGGGTGATAATTTCATAGTATCATGGGCGTTCGTAGTCGTTCGGAAATCAGATTTACGTTGTAGATTTGAGTTAGCCCAACTGTTTTAAAAAGATCACTATAGTACTCCAAACCAATCAATCAACCAACCTCTGTGTGCCGATGACGCCAGAGTTCGGAATCGAATAGTAACAAAGCAGAGGAAAGGATTGGGTGTTGGCTAATTTGCAACTCTAAACACAATCTAATCCTGTTAAAACGACTGTTTCAACTCTGGCAGAGTTAGGTACACCTTTACTGCCGGTAGTTCTAGAGATTATACATTTAGGTTAGCTGATCACTAGCGAACAATATTTGAGTATTTAAGATAAATAATAGTCATACTGTTTGAAGATCTGTGCCTGTTTATCTGCTTATAGAAATTTAACGAGTAGTTAAATGCTTTTTTCAAATTATTCAGACGTTTCTGTATTTAATGATGCTCAAAACAGGCACGAAGGAATGGAAATGCCTCACGAGACTGATAACTTACTTTAAAGATTCTTTAGAAACTCTTATAACTCCAATTTTGAGATTTGAACTGCATGTATTTACAATGTTATATCTATATGAACCCTTTCGTACTTCGTTTAAGGAAAGCATTGTTTCATCTCGGAGGGGAAAAAATCTATAATCCAAATATTTTGGGTCATTCTACCACTACAAATCTACCCATGGTCGAAGAAACCATTTATTTTTATATCGAGGGAAATTTTGTAGATAACATTGTTAATGAAATTAAACGAAATGACCTATTTAATGTTATTTTAAGTTATTCCTGTCGTCTTACTTATCCTTTATGTACTTTTGAAGGTGAACATAGCTAAAATATGCTGGTGCAGTTATAGGTTTCCATGCAATCTATTAGAATGATTAAATAGAAACTAATTAAAGAGAAATTTCCTTCATTAAAAGTATAAAAGCATCTATTTGTAGCTGTTCGAAACCATTTTAATGAGTGTACCCTAATGGAATTGTCCTTATCTAAAATCTAATTAGTTCTGTATGAAACTGTAGTCCCTCAGGACAAAGAAAACGGTGTGTTATCGAGAAGCGTTATTTTGTAATCAGAAATTTACAACTAAATGCTGTTATCTTTCGATATCCACTCTCGTCTTAAAGTTTATTTGAATGAACTGCATTAAACTTCATTTCAGGGACATGCATTTATTTTCAAAAGTTTCTTTCGTGGCAAGATGTTTATCACTTTTATCTCAAAAGCATGAAGTGCTTCGTCCCTTTGAGTTATTTTTACTCAAAAGAATTTATAGCTAAACCAAATCACCACGTTTGTGAATTATTTAAAATGTAATGCTTTCATGTCACGTAACACATCTAAATAAAGTTTGTTTAAAACGCGACGTACGTTACCTAATGCACTGTAGTGTACTCGTTACTGAAGTAAGTACGTTAGATGGAAGTTTTGCAAATGACATAAAATGCTTATTTTTGCCTAGAAATTCCTTTATGAAGTTTATTTTTAAAGTATGTAAAGCAATGTTATTTAAATTACATATATCAAAATTGTGTCAAGAAATTGCAGAGGTGAGATCGTTTTGAAATATTTAAAAACTATTTTAGTACATTAAGTGATCAATGATTTATGACCACCATTGTGCAAACCAACATAACCAGGTGATCCGAAAAAAAGATGCTGATCTAGGCGACTTCAGCTGTATCAGTGACGTTTTAAGCGTTACAGCGATTTAGCAGATATAATTTTGAGCGAGATGGTTATAATTAGGGAATTCCCAGAATAATGTTTTGAAAACAGAAATTTGACTCCAAAATTGCCAAAATTATTGTACATGAAGACTGATGCCAAAACTATACAATAAAAGATTTCAGGGAAAAAAATAAAGAACCACGAAAATTTGGAGTCCTAGATATCTTGGTTCGAAGACACGTAAGGGACAATCAGTGCTTCACTGTCCAACAGATCAAACTAAAAACCAAACTAATAATTGGGAAAATACTAGCTTGACTGTTCAAATTGGACGAGATTTGATTGGAAAATGTGTATCAGACTGAAATCAAGTTTTAGTTGTATCTTAAGCTGCTGGTTCATAACAAATTGGAGTTAGCAATCAGTATGGATCCATCTTGCAAGGTATCAGAACTACAGGCTTGTGGTGGCAGTTGTGAATAAGGGTTACCTCTGAATATTAGTTGCTGCTGGGAACTGTTTGCAGAAGCATGCACTCCACACTTCGCGTTTTTTCCTATACGAGGGAGTGTCTTCCAAGGTGACAAGGCTTTTCTTGGACTTCATTTACAGACATGATTTAATGACTTACAGCAAAACAATTGGTCACTAAATAACTCTCAAGTTAATGCTCTAGAACACAGGGTGATTTTTATAACAATATACTTGGAATTCTATTCATCAGTATTCTTCATAACAAGATTGAAACTTACATGAAACTTACCTTTCCAAATGTACAAGCTTCCTGAAGAATCTCTATCTCCTGAAACAATCGTTACACGAAGGGGAAAAGAAATACACTGCTGGCCACCCAAATTGCAACACCAAGAAATACAAGAGATATCACAAAATTTATTTTGTAGATAACATGTTGACCAAGTATCAAATGATTAAATTTGTAGACTTCTGTGAAGTGTGGTTCCTGCCAAAATCAGTAGCCGCCATTGTTGGAGATCACCGCTGCCACACGCCTCGGCATTGATTCAAAGAGACTTTGGATGAGTTCTTGGGGTACAGCAGACCACGCAGCTTCCACACGTTGCCAAAGTTGATCTGCTGTGGCAGCTGGGGATGGAATCTGGGTCAATCGTAGAGCAACCATGGACCACATGTTTTCTATCGGCGAAAGATCCGGAGAGCGAGGCGGTCAGGGAAGCAATTCAATCTGGCGATTGACGAAGAACCGTTGGACAATGCCTGCCACGTGTGGTCGCGCATTATCCTGTTGAAATGTGGCTGTGGGCAAGCCCTGAAGGTAAGGAAGGACAACTGGCTCCAACACCTCGGAGATGTAGCGCTGGCTGTTTAAAGTACCGGCAATGCGTACTAGAGGTGTGCGAGAGTGATATCCAATACCGCCCCATACCATAATACCCGGTGCAGGACCAGTGTGGCGGTGGCAGCTGTTCAGCATCTTCTCTTCACGGTGTCTCCAGACTCTAATGCGACCATCGTGGTGTTGCAGACAGAAGCGTGACTCGTCAGTAATGACAATTTCATTCCATTCTGCCGTCCACATCCTTCTGTTATCGCACCATTGGCGGCGGAGACGTCTGTGGTTCTGCGTCAAGGGTAGACAAAGCAATGGACGGCTTGCGGACAGACCACTCTGTTGTAAACGGTGTCGAATGGCACGCGCAGACACTGGAGGATGCGTTACAGACTGCGTGTGCTGTGCTATGGTTCATGATGTGACTGAGCGATCCGTCACTGCCATGCGCACAATTTGCCTGTCATCACGTGAAGTGGTGCGCTGAGGTGGATGCGATCGAACACGCCGGTCCGTCGTACCCTCCTGCATCCAACGATCACATATCTGCATTACAGTTGTTTGGTTTCGTCCAACACGACTACCGATTTCCCTGAAAGATAATCCACAATCTCGGTAGGCCACTATCCTTCCTCTGTCGAACTCGGATACTTGATCAAAAGATGATCGCTGTTTTTGACGAGGCATAATTGATCGTTTTTTTGAAAAAACCATAAGAAAAACACTGTAATGAAGCGTTTTCAAAAAAGATTAAAATTAATATTTTAAGAGAAAATAAAGTTTGAAAGCTTGATTCATTACATTTCGTGTGTAAGGTCGGTAACGTCTTTTATGCCGACGTAATTATAGGGCAAAGCGTTTGTCGGCAACATTAGCCAATTTACGAAGGTTTTATGAGCCCAGCGTATGTGGGGTCTGTGATTCCAGACGCAGATAAGCTGTGGATGGCACCACTTGTGACATTATGCAACAATGACATGTTAGGGGTGATTGATAGCGGGGTTCGCTGGTAGACCACGAGGGGCAGTGGTTTTGTATTGCGGGTGGTCATGAGCTGTTCAGTTTATTGCGTAACAGGGCCTTGTTGATAAAGTATGAGGGCTGCAAATGAGAGGATTGTAGGTGTTGGGACTCAGCAAATAAAAAGATGTGAGTTTCCTGAATGGCTGAAGAAATGATTTTGGAGGCGTGAACTGTGAGAGAATTAAAATAATTGAAGTGATTTTTTTTCAGAGAAGAGAAAAAAAGTCAGTCACTCAGAGTCCAGGAACCTTCCCTGGGGCTCGACTGAAAAATAACCTGTCCCTGTTTCTTTGCCCCAAGACTCCGGTGGAATATTTCCGGAGCAAAAATAAAATTAAGGGAGTTTGATGCGACGGAGCTCGGTGGATCCTGTCTCAAGAAAGAAAGTTCATGTGGAGAAACGAGTGGTAGCTGAGCCCAAATCCAAAATAAAAAGAAGGATAGCAGAGGAGATTGCAGCCAGTACGCCTACAGTTAAAGCTAACCCCAGCGTGGAGGAGACACCCATCAAAATAAGGAGAAACTACAGAGTGCAAACTAAAGTCACGGAAGGAGTCCCTACGAGTGTTATCACAGAACCCGAAAGTTGCTCTCAGCTGAAAGACGTTTTTTGATTTTGTTTAGTTCAGATCCCGCGTTTACCTTTTGATAGCTAGTGTGAGTTTCACGTATTTGAAGATATTGTGCATTTAATTTGGATAGGAGTTTTTAGAATTGTGTGTAGTATGTATTTACGCTCCCTATTTTCCTCGTCAAGTAAATTTTGAATGTTAAATTTCGATATAATGATAAACTGATTTAGGTATATGGATAAGTGTGCCCATAAAAGGTATGATTAAAATTATGTGTACAAACAATGTATAATAATTTGTAAATAAATTTAAGTTTAAGTTAATTTTAAATCTCTCTACTTTATTTGTTCTTCAATAATTTTAGTTCACTTGTTCGTCAATTGCTAGTTACGTCCGGAACTACGGGTTATTAACAAAATAAATTTTAAAACACAACGCACCCAACTACCCCTTTATAAATAAATTAATGTACTAACTAACTAATTCACGCCCGTTAAAATAACTTTGGACGAGCAATACGACAAACACAATTGCCGAACTTGAAATCATCGAAATCTCCAAGCCTTAAATAGCGCTTTGAAGTGGCGCCACAGGCACGCGTGATGTGCGTCTGCGCTGAAATTCTAATCATTTGCATATCTCACCTCCGCTAATGCATGTTGCAAATTTCATGCTATTTGCATGTCTCCTTCAGGGTGTTGCATTTACAGTGGCCAGCAGTGTATTTTATCGAATAGGAAAAAAGGATAAGTTTTATTATTGGGCGATAATGAAAAGGGCTTTAAATGCATGTTAAAAGCTCAAAATTACTATATTTAGATATTTCAAACAGAAATGCAGAACTAGGTTCGATGGAAATATGGAGAATTCTGAAATTGATACATTTTGCTTAATGAGTTTTGTCTGATACTTCTGATAGTAGTATCTCTTTATCCAGTAATGGTTTCGATAATATACGATCATAAATTTGGAACTTATGAAAGCAAAAGGGGCAAGAGAAAGTTAATGTAGCATAGTAGTGAAATAGCTTTGCTTATGCTATTAAATTGGTGCATATTTTGTCATGTGAATAAGTTAATTAACCACATTCAGGTCTTTAAGATCATGACGTAGTAGATGAAAGCGTTCACATAAAGTGTACAATTGGTAAATACATTTATAATACTTTTAAAATCATTTGGAATCCTAAAAAACAACCACATGTAATTTTACTTTATATTTTTCAATCCTCCTAGAATTCAGTATTAGAATTAGTACTTTTCATGCCATGTTTCGAATCCTTACTGATTAATACACTCAAGATTCTCTTAGAAACAGAAAGGGAAAATTTTAAAGTATTTGCATACATTTTTTATTGAAATTACGCTTTTCATTTGTAAGCATTTCAATGTAGCAATAAAACTCAACTATTCAGGGACATCGAAAACAATATGAGAATATTTAAAGGGTTCATGACACATTCATTTATTTTTGCAGTATATTACAGTTATGTTTTACTCCTATGATTTTAAAGGTTTATTATAAAGTATCCATTATATAAAAATCCTAATTCAACATCCTAGTAAGCGACATAGATTTTTATATTCAGTATCAAATACGCCAGAAAACTGCATAGAACTTTGAGATAATAATTCATAAACGTGTAAATCGAACATATATGAATACGAATTTATTAGATGACTGAATTTCTCGTTATTGTAAACTCATATTATCTTTTAAACTTATTATAAAAACGTTATTTATAAAAAGTTGTGCGGTCGGGGGACGCCCGTCAGGAACGAAGTTCCTTATGTTATTTTTTCAAATCTAAACGTGATTTAATATGTAGATTTCTATTGGTTATATTAGTGTATTTTTAAAATAACAAAAAGGAACAACGTCTCTTTTTGTATTATTATTAAAATAATGGAAGTGCACCCATATATTTTGATTGTATGTTCTGGAAAATATGAATAAACAATCTAAATCTCTGTATTCAAATTCACTACTTAGTATACTTCTTGCACTAATTGGATTTTGACAAGCATTTAAGTAGGATGAATTATAAAGTTGCTGTCGAAGGACTGATGCAGATATTTGAAGATATAAAATTCTTATGAGAGATGAAAAAAGGCAGTTACCGTCGCCAGCAATGTCTATTTCATGATGTAAAAGGACGTTTGGCGTTGAACATTCATCATGTGCCTCGTATGGGGCTTCAAATGATGGAAAGCTTGGACTTATTACTTACTGAGCTTCAATATTTATTGGTTGTTGAATTTGAAACTGACTATAGATTAATTCTTCACAGTTTGTATCATGTCGATGATTAGTTTCTTTATTATTTTCGATTAATACCGTCGGTAATGAATCTTTCAATGATAGAACTGAGTCAAGTTCAGCACATTGCTTTTTTAATTTCAGTTTATCTCTATATATTTTAGCATGTTCAGCATTCTTTTTTCTAAAAATTAATAAAAATTAATATCATTTTTTATTAAGATTGTTGGGACAAAACCAAGCAAGTAAAAAAAATTCTAATTTTTTTTATGGAAATTAAAAATTTTAATATATAAATTATTTTGATTTGGATGTTACCTAGCATAATTTTTAATCGGATTAATTTTATTATTTAATCACCAACAAAAATAAAATGACACAATATAAATCCCGTGTGAATTAAAACAATAACAAACAAAAATAAGTTTAAATAATATTTACACGTGTTTAGAATTGAGGTTATACAGCTGACCGCGCACAATGCTTGCTGCTCGAATCTCGATACTCGCACGAACACACACACATACAACCGCAGTTTCTGTTTCTCGACATTCCATTATAAAATTACAATAATGACACAATATAAATCCCGTGTGAATCCAAAACAATAACAAACAAAATAACCAGTGACCAAACACAAGAATACCAGGCAATCGCCCAATAAACCTGACAGCACCGCCGATGCCCGAACTCGGGAATTGTCACACTCCAGACCAAGCCGATAGCACCACGCCATCCCGATGATGCAAGAGCCACTAAAAAAGAGAAAGAGAGGGAAAGGTCACCTGGAGGGGGCATAACGCTTTTTCGTTACGTGACGATTTCTGCCAGTTCACTCTACTGTAAGCCGCGTAAAAGAGCTTCGCTCCAAAAACCTAAAAAAAAGTAGTAATAAAAGTAAGTTCTAAAGGACTATAAATTTTAGAACTTCTGAACTAGTTTAGTAATACTTTGAAACTTATACATCAATTAACAGTTGAATATTTTAAAGTTAAAGCTCCTTGTTGCCTTGTAAAAAATTTCCAACACCTAATAAGATTATTGAAAAATACCTTTTTGTTCACTTAATACGAATAAGTTAATTGAAATTTATGTGTATATTATATTCTAAGGGTCTGTTCCCATAGAATCCGCCAGGATCAGAGTAAAAATTTTTAACCTATCATATACCAATCATTGATCCATCTAACCAATCAGCGCCAAAGAAATCTTTGACGCTGGCGCCAACGGATTCTATGTGGGCAGGCACTAACAGTTTTAAATTAAACACAGCGTTGTGAACTACATGAACTTGAGCAAGAAGAAAAAAAACCTGTATTCAATGCTGTTTTTGTTGACTTCGGGTCGAGAGAATTTCCAGTCGTATAAGATTTAAATTTGTGGGTGTTTTTTTTTGCTCAATATGTTTGAAATATTCAGCGATGCTACACGGAAAGATTCCGAATTGTGAAGAATGAATGACTGGTGAAGAATTTCAAAATCGAAATGGGAACTGGAAAAAGTCAGCTTAGAAATAGAAGAGAGTAAAAAAGGAGCAAATGGCTCTCGAAAATGACATTTCTATGTTTACCTGCCACTCTCCAAATGCAAATACAAATGAATATAGCCGAAGCGTGATGTCGGAATCTTTCTGTGGAAATTACACAGTAGTTGTAAATATTGTATGCAAGAGTACAAAAATGGAGAGCGTAAACTTTCAACGTTTTATTGACGAGAGCAAAATTTTTTTACAAAGCGTATGCGCGACTTATTCTTGGTAAGATGTCACGTGCTTGGCATGTTTATTGTACGAAAAAAATACCATTTGAAAAATAAATCTTCCAACTTTGTGAAAGATATGGCTCCCAGAACAGGATGAGAATTTGTTTAATATTTCTTTAACTGTTTCACGCAGTCTATTACTTATGTATTATTATAAGTGTACTCCTAAATACGTTGCAGAAAATAAGCAGGTAACAAGCTGATGGTAATTTGATGGTGTTTTTGACAAAATTTATATTTTAAAATATAGGAATATGTAGAGAGTTTGAAATTCCTTTCACATTTAAAGAGGTCCTGGACACTTAGTTTTAAAAAAAAGCTTATTTTCTCAAACATAATATAGAGGGCTTTTAGAGTCAAAAGACAGAAATCGCAAATTTTTGCAATGATTACATCGCAAAAGTTTTACACCATTTTTATGCTATAATTTACTGATCCAGAATTTTTAGATTGCACGATCTATGTGTTACCTGTTGTACATGTGCAAATTTACCTCGAAGCGAAATTTTTCATAATTTATTGTCGTTAAATGGATATATCTAAATTTTCTCGTACGGTATCTCAATGAAACTTAAACATTAAAACTAAAATAAAGGAAATGCAGGGTTATTTAAAACATAACATCATAATCTCCTACATAGCTGCTGCTGCAACTTAAATGGTCAACAAGGCTAAATTTTTTTAATGTGTAGATTAGAAAGTTTAACATTCTATAAAAAGAACACTTCTCTAACGAAATTATAGCTGCACAAAACAAATTCGTATAGATGTCTTTTTACTCTAAACATGATAGATACCATTTTAAGGATACTTGCACATTTTTTAAAGTCCTTTCTTCCCTTTAATTGAGAATTTTTTGGTGGAAAACATGGTTTCACTGGCTTTTGTCTTCCATTTCTTCTGAAACATATACTTTTTTTACCATTACAAGGACATTAACAAATAAAACAGAATTGCATAGTGTGCAACTATGGCGTTTTAATGTCATTTAACTCAACAACGGTATACTGTTTTAAACTATTTGGTGCAATCTGACACTTTTCGGAGTATTCTAACTGTACGTCAAAATAATTTATGCACGATATTCTGATTCTATGCTGACAATAGCTGAATTTTTTTCTGCTATTGCTTTAGACGAATTTTAAATCGTAAAATAATAAGAATGAAGATGAAACGTATTTTTATTGTTTTTAAATTTTAAAATTATGTTAATTGTAACTTTATAAAAAAAATAAAACCCCGAAAAAATCTTCATTTTAGCATCTAATTAAATATGTTCAACTTGACTTTATTTTTAAAAGGTGTAGAAAATATTAGATTATCTTCATATAAAAAAATTCCCTTTGATGTAAAAAAAAAAAACCACCATGTCACAAAAGAAATTCCTTGGATAAGACCTTGCATTCTAAGCACAATGCATACCTTTTTAAGGATATTTGCAGATTTGTAAAGTTTTTCTCCCCTTCTATTATAGGCCAGGGGAGAAGCCTGGATTTATTTGCTAACTGTATTTTCTGTCTGACTTAAACGTGTCACAGACTTATTATATAGATTAGTTTCCTGTTGGTATTACTATAAAAAATGTACATTCATGTTCTTCTAGAATAGAGAGATCGGTCTCGGAAAGCCGTTGAGTCACGACAGAAGTTGAAAGAGAATTTCCTCTTCAAGTGATGTTGAAATACATTTTCATGTAAGAGTTTTTCTCCTCATGAATCTAAACGGGGAATGTACCATATTGTTTCCTCCAAAAGAGCAGTTGAAAAGTTCAAAGTATCATCCAGATCCGTCGATAGAATTAAAATAACCATATGATTCACAGTGCTTAAGTTTTCTATACCTTTTTTCACCTCCTGATTTTAGATTTGGGAATGTGTTACAGGCGTTGGAACACATTAACATTTGCTTCCTTGTGATTTTATCTCATATAAAAGCATCTTTTTCAGTCTTACTAGAGTAATATGTGATACTAGAGCAATATGTGTGATACCAGAGCAATATGTGTTTATTACTTTAATTTATGTTTTATCCTCTCCTTCGTATATTTTTCAAAAATACGTTATCTGAGGTATGGTTTTGTTGTTTTCCGAACATAAGACGTAATGAAATATGGAATTCTTTCTTACCTTGGTACATACCACCGTCCAACATCCGCACTTGATTCTATCTTTCGCCAGAAGTCTCCTTCATCTCTCTATATAAAACAGTTCCGTAACTGACTGACTGACATACAACGCTGGACCTAAACGGCTGAAATTTGGCATGGCGATTCTTCTTATAGTGTAGGGGTGCACTACGAAAGATTTTTGAAAAATTCTTAGATTTTTAAAAATTAAATTTTTAAGCTGTTCTAGTAACTTTTTTTAAGTTTGCATTTAAAATAATAATTTGAGGGTTATAAAATTTATATCACGAGAAATATCATAAAAATTTCTTTAAAATGATATTTCGAATCTTTACTTCCCTTTTCTGATTTCTGGTAAATTTTTAAAGATTAATTTTTAGAATTTAATTTATTAAATACTGATCACGTGATTTCTTTTTCTAGTACTTTAAATAAACTTATCGTCACGTGCATAACAACTAGACAAAAATATTTTTTTTTCTTGCTAATGCGGCAGACGATTGGACATTATCCAAAAAAATATTAAAATTAGATAAAATATATTATGTTTCTCAAACTGTAATATATTAACTGTACTATATTCTTTAGTATGTTCTATTACATTTAATTTGAATATTTTCTTCTACATTATTTTGGCTATAAAAATATCTCTTACGATTTTTTTTATAAATACTGTTCGCCACTGTAAATGCAACACCCTGAAGGAAACATGCAAATAACATGACATTTACAACATGCTTTAGCGGAGGTGAGATATGCAAATGATTAGAATTTCAGCGCAGACGCACATCACGCGCGCCTGTGGCGCCACTTCAAAAATCTATTTAAGGCTTGGAGATTTCAACGATTTCAAGTTCGGCAATTGTGTTTTTCTTGTGGTTTTTTCAAAAAAACGATCAATTATGCCTCGTCGAAAACAGCGATCATCTTTTGATCAAGTATCCGAGTTCGACAGAGGAAGGATAGTGGCCTACCGAGATAGTGGATTATCTTTCAGGGAAATCGGTAGTCGTGTTGGACGAAACCAAACAACTGTAATGCAGATATGTGATCGCTGGATGCAGGAGGGTACGACGGACCGGCGTGTTCGATCGCATCCACCTCAGCGCACCACTTCACGTGATGACAGGCAAATTGTGCGCATGGCAGTGACGCATCGCTCAATCATATCACGATCCATAGCACAGCACATGCAGTCTGTAACGCATCATCCAGTTTCTGCGCGTACCATTCGACGCCGTTTACAGCAGAGTGGTCTGTCCGCAAGACGTCCATTGCTTTGTCTACCCTTGACGCAGAACCACAGACGTCTCCGCCGCCAATGGTGCGATGACAGAAGGATGTGGACGGCAGAATGGAATGAAATTGTCTTTACTGACGAGTCACGCTTCTGTCTGCTACACCACGATGGTCGCATTCGAGTCTGGAGACACCGTGAAGAGAGGATGCTGAACAGCTGCGTTATGCACCGCCACACTGGTCCTGCACCGGGTATTATGGTATGGGGCGGTATTGGATATCACTCTCGAACACCTCTAGTACGCATTGCCGGTACTTTAAACAGCCAGCGCTACATCTCCGAGGTGTTGGAGCCAGTTGTCCTTCCTTACCTTCAGGGCTTGCCCACAGCCATATTTCAACAGGATAATGCACGACCACACGTGGCACGCATTGTCCGACGGTTCTTCGTCAATCGCCAGATTGAATTGCTTCCCTGGCCGCCTCGCTCTCCGGATCTTTCGCCGATAGAAAACATGTGGTCCATGGTTGCTCTACGATTGACCCAGATTCCATCCCCAGCTGCCACAGGAGATCAACTTTGCCAACGTGTGGAAGCTGCTTGGTCTGCTGTACCCCAAGAACTCATCCAAAGTCTCTTTGAATCGATGCTGAGGCGTGTGGCAGCGGTGATCTCCAACAATGGCGGCTACTCTGGCTACTGATTTTGGCAGGGACCACACTTCACAGAAGTCTATAAATTTAATCATTTGATACTTGGTCAACATGTTATCTACAAAATAAATTTTGTTGTGATAGCTCTTGTCTTTCTTGGTGTTGCAATTTGGGTGGCCAGCAGTGTATATATTTTTTTTTTTTACATCAATTTTATACATTGATCGTCGTATTTATTATACATATACCGGGTGGCCATAATTAAACTGACAGTGCTCACAGTGTTCTGTAGCGCGATCTATTTGCGAGAATGACTCCAAATTTAGTAGGAAGATAAAACAAGACGGGGGACGAAGGATTCCGCGAAAAAATAAATTAATTCCAAAAGTCACCGCTAGGGGAATATTTGGCGCTGTGTAATAGAAAATAGAGTGTTAACAAATGCAAATCAATACGGAAATTACCTTTTATTTTGCATTCAAATGACAAAGTGCCGGAATGACAAAGCTGTTCAACATGTGGCGATATTTCTCTCCGGTAACAGAACAGGTTTCCGGTCCTGTCGGGGTAATGTTCTCATAGAAGAATGGACTTACGATAAATTCCGCTGTGAACCCACACCAAACAGTTACCTTTGGTGAATGTAAGGTGACTTCTGTGACTGCATGTGGTGATTTGTCATCCCAAATTAGGCAGTTCTGGGTATTCACAGTTCCATGCAGGTAAAAGTGGGCCTCGTCTCCCCATAAGATTTTCCACGGCCAAGCATCATCCACCTCCATTCTGGCAAGAAAGGTGAGAGCAAAAGTCAATCGCTTATCATGATCGGGGTACAGTAAGTCCTGTACACGGCTGATCATGTACGGATAGAAGTTGATAATCTTTCGTAAGATTTTCCATACCGTACTGTAAGGCATATCCATATTCCGAGCTAATCCACGACCGCTAGAGGTGGCAGCAATATTGTCTGGTCCTCTGTCGACAATCGCCGTGGCAACTGCTTCGATTGTATCCTGTGGTACAGGTTTTCGTCCTCTGCCTGACTGAACCTTCAGAGAACCTGTTTTCTCAAACGTCGCAACCATTGCTTTTAGCCCATTAACTGACACAGGACCGTTACCTTTACGCATTTTTGTGCGTTCTAAAAGCACGAAGAACGGCTGACGCGTTGCACTGGTTGAGGTAAAAGAATTTGACCAGTAACGCACGCTCGACTAAAGAAGGAGACATTGCACATAAACTTTCAAACCGATTGATTCGAAACGTAACACATTGCCTTTTAAAACCCAAGCAGCTGGCACTGTGCCAATGGATGTAACGTGAAATTTGAATAAAGAACTTCTTCTTCTGCTCAGCGTACGTGATATTGCAGATCACGAGACTTTATCGGTGTTTATGTAGATTTTACGCTTTTTAAAAAGTGTTGCCATATTGCACTTGAACTAAATAAGAAAATGTGCATAATAAAAAGGAATTTTTTTCCGTATTAATTTGCATTTGTTAACACTCTATTTTCTATTACACAGCGCCAAATATTCCCCTAGCGGTGACTTTTGGAACTAATTTATTTTTTCGCGGAATCCTTCGTCCCCCGTCTTGTTTAATCTTCCTACAAAATGTGGCGTCATTCTCGCAGAACACTGTCAGCACTGTCAGTTTAATTATGGCCACCCGGTATATATATATATATATATTTATTTATTTTGGCATTAATTGCATACACTGACCGTTTTATTTAATTTCAATGTACTCCGTAGCAAAGTGCGGGTTTTCAGCTAGTTTATAATATACTAGCTGAAAACCCGTACTTCGCTACGGAGTACATTCAAATTAAATAAAACGGTCAATGTATGCAATTCATGCCAAACATATATATATATTATATGATAAATACGACGATCAATGTATACAATTGATGTAAAATTATATATATATATATATATATATTATAAGAAAACCGTAAAGGATAATTTTATAGACAAAATAATGTAGAAGAAAATATTCAAATTAAATCTAATATAAAGAATACTAAAGAATATAGTACAGTTAATATAGTACAGTTTGTAGAACATATGTTACTGTATTTTAATATTTTTTTAGATAATGTCCAATCGTCTGCCGCATTAGTAAGGAAAAAAAATAATTTTTTGTTTATTTAGTTGTTATGCACGTGACGATAAATTTATTTAAAGTAGCAGAAAAAGAAATCACGTGATCAGCATTTAATAAATTAAATCCTAAATATGAATCTTTAAAAATTCACCAAAAATCAGAAAATATAGGTAAAGATTTGAAAAAGATTTCATTTTAAAGGAATCTTTATGATCTTTCATGTGATATAAATTTTATAACCCTCAAATTATTTTAAATGTGAACGTAAAAAAAGCTTAAAAAACAGCTTAAAAATTCAATATAAAAAAATCTAAGAAGAATTTTTGAAAAATCTTTCTTAGTGCACCCCTACACTATTAGAAGAATCGCCATATAAAATTTCAGCCCTTTAGGTCCAGCGGTTTGGTCTGTGCGTTGTATGTCAGTCAGTGAATGAATGAGTCAGTTACGGAACTGTTTTATATATATAGATAAAAATGGAGTTCGTAAGCACCCAATTCCAGTTAGAGTTAAGTTTCTCGGTGTTTGCTAAAATTTCAATCCTTAAATAAAATATCTTTCATAATGCATTGTTCTTCTTGGATTTTAAGGAAGCAAATATACTCAGATTCCCGATGTATCCAATTTACATGGAGCTTAATAACTATTTTTCAAAAGCAGCTCTTTATTTTGTCTTACTCTTCAATCTTAAAGTACACAGGAATAGTTTACATGGACTTTACAATGCATCTATAATAGTTGTAAATTTTCCCATTTTATACTGTGAGCTCTTTTTTTTGCTTGAAGCCTGGCCTGTACTCATGGTTACAGTTCAGGTAAAAAGTCGGATTCTTAAAAAATATTTAAGTTTTAAAAGCATCTCTCCAGTAAGTCATATTTACCCTTATAAGGAAAATCATAGTCATGAGTACAAATTCAAAATTTCTATATTTTTTTGTTTAATAGTATTGAGACTTTCGAACACTTCATATTGCAAATAATTAAAATAGACTTTCACTACATGGCTATTAGCATTTTTTATCATTTAAGTATTGGCTTACGAAAATGTCATTTATAGCTTTTATCCTACTCACTTTCTTCTATTTTATGTAGAATACCCACTTCAGACTGGTTTCTTAAATGATTACCACAAGCTAAACTTACTTTAAGTGTAGTCTTTAATTTTTACCCAAAATATTTAAGGGCCGTAAACTAATATCTAAAAATGGAGGATTTATCCGAAAATTTTAAACCGTAAAATGGCATTGAATTTTAAAATAATTCATGGCTTTTAAATTTTTAAATAATTCATTAGACTGCGTCGTAATAATACCTTAATGGCAAATGAAATCCATTTTAAAGCATTTCTCTTCATAATAATGATATTTCTTGACAGCGTACTTCGAGTATTTTTGAAATGGAAAATACTAATCAATGTTCAAAGAATTGCGATTTTGCAGTTTTCATGTATTATGCCTTAAAAATTACTGAAGTATTTCTAAGGCGTTAAATTTTTTTAAATGGCCTTTAAAGAATTAAAAACAAGTTACATTGTTTTTCTCTTTTAAGAAACAACGAATAAGGTCTTTTATGTTTGAAATCCTTAATAATACATTCAATTTTCTCAAAACTATTTCCTCTTTTTCCCTGATGCAAACCTGAAATATTCAAGCATACTGGAGTCTCCTGAAAATATGTTACATACATTTTCGTAGAATGGAGGCATGACGTTTATTCAGGGGATGACACACATAAGATCAAAAACTTTTGCAAACAGATCTCGTTCTTTGTGCATGCATTCTATGCATATGTCACGAACGAATAATAAGGGAAGATCTTCTTCTAGATATAAGATGGGAGAGATATACTTGAGGGAGAAATGTCAACATCAGATGAGCCAATTTTAAAATTTTAGTTTACAAAGAATATTTTCTTGTTACTGTAACTGCATATGGGGTGTAGGAAACAAATATTTATTGTGAATGTTGACTGATATCAGATAAGTTAACTTAAAATATTATAAAAAAACTTATACGGGAAAGTTTCATGGATTTAAGTGAATGGTGGAAATTACAAAGCAATATTTGAAATTCTTTCCTCAGAGATATGAAATTTTGCATACATATTCTTTAAAGTATAATTATATTAAACACCTTATAAAATTTTATAATTCTCCTTTTTAAATTTTAGATTTAAAAAATTGAATTAATTTCTTTAAATGCTCCTTGAGATCCAATTTTTTACTCCCCCCCCCTTAATTTTGCATTTATATTACTTATAAATACATTTTGAACAGAGTTATGCATTACTTTGTGCTTTCATCTAACAATTAACTTTTAGGAAATATTTTTATGTTTGTACTCTGAATTTCCGTGAAATGTTAATACTTTACTAAATGTTAGTAAAGTTAAGCTTTGATAATCTGAATGATGTAGAAACCTAAAATGGATACATAATTTTATTTTGCTGTATTAGAGGAGTCTTTATTGTAAATTCTATAAAATTTCGACAAAAATCAGGACTCAAAAAGAATTTCAAAGACTTGCAAATCTGGAAATTACTCATCTTGAGATAAAGCCATTTAAAGGATGTTTTTTCCCTTACCTTTAATACTTACTTTTCTAGAGCCACCAAGTTTTTATTTTACTTTTCACTACAACTTTTAAATGCATTTTATTCCAATATTTACATATTTTTAAAATATTAATACACCAAAAAATAATTCTAATTTTTGTTCGAATTTTGGCAATTGGAGAAGTCCACCATCCCCTTAACATGGAAAATTGCCAAAATCAACAGAGTTGAATACATCCATCACTATTTGGAAAAAGGAAATTTCGATTGAATACAGAGTAACAAACTAAAGTTCTGGGGTGTGTTTGATATCAGTTGGTCATATATTATTTACGTAACACATTCAGGCTGCGTATTTAAGAAAACTTTAAATTCAAAAATTCCATTAATATACGCTTTGAAGATATTATAAACATTTATTCTGGCCGATCGTAAGTGTGCCCTTTGAATAAGGACCTATTCACATAGAATCCGTCAGCGTCACTCACATTGACACATATTTAACCAATTAAAACCTCCAAACGATTAGCAGCGAAATTGTTGAGGCCTGTGATTGGTTTAAAATATGTCAATGCGAGCAATGCCGACGATAACGGATTCTATGTGAACATGCCCTAATTGTGCGTTAGAGTGTCCGGCTTAAAAGAAATCTCGTCTCAGGTTTCAACCCTAGTCGGGTAGTTGAATATTTGAGACTGATATATCACAGAATTATTAAAAAATGAGTATGAAGTTTTAAAAAAAGTTATAGGAATGCTGTAAAACCCCTGTAATTAATTATATACACCTGACTATCAACCAATTTATTTTTACCATGTTTTTATTAACTCGCTTTCTTGTTTGTTTGTTTGTGTGTGTGTGTTTGCCTGGTACAAATCTTGCAATCGATTTTTAACTAACTTCCCAAATAGCTAGACATTTGAAACTAGACATTTGAAATAGCTAGACATTTGAACGCGATGGCAATACATTATTTTAATACTTTTAGTCATCTTTAATCAGGATATAATTCATTTTCAGTTAATTTTGTTTTGTAGACTGGTGCAGCCATCTATCGGCCGGGACGGGAATGAAAAGTTAAACACAAGTTAACTTCCAATTAACTTGTGTTAACATTTTCTTTCAAGTTGATGGGATAATTCATCAAAAAACATTTTAAAATATTTATAAATACATAGAATTGTCAAGTTTATATGATTCAACAGAAAATTTAAAAACATGTTATATAAAAAGTTCTTTTTATCTTGCAATTATTGATAAATTACCCGAGAATGAATAGGGAAAACATTTTAAATATATTGTTGATTGAAAGTACACCCCGAATATGTTACTGTTATGCATTTTTTTACACTTCGGCTAAAATACAGTGACACTTCTCTAGCCCGTCACCCCTCAAAACGGCCCCCTTTTTTTTGGAACCATTATTGGCCGTTTTAGAGAAGTTTCACTGTACTCAAATAGGCAAATACGAAAATATGATAATACGTATTAACTGTAGGTTCCGGTCGATCTAGCCCTTGTGTAGTAAATGTTGGACGTAGCCTTTCAACCAACCATTTAAAAATTTTATTCGGTTGAATTTTTGAAAGACCATATACCAACCCCTTATTTTCGATTGCAAATCATTGGCAGGTTTAGTTCCACAAGTTCTTTTGGACATTAAACTCGGTAAATGTTCCCCGAATGCCGTTCAATATTCTTTAAATAACGAAATTTCCCATCACACTAACAAAAACCTTGATCATTAAAAGGCGGGATATCAGGTAATAAAAACAGACGACTAAAGCCTTTATTTTCCTCATCTCATATTTGTGGATATATTAAAGACGGCAAACATACGATCTTTTGCGAGGATTAAGGAAATTGGCTTTAACTAGAAATCATCAATATTCTGAATGCAATCACATTTGCAACTAGTGAAAAATTGGCCGTATTCCTTAAGTGCCTTTTATAAAAGTGTTCTAAAATTATTTCTCATATTGAAATCACAATTTGCGAGTTAATTTCTCAAGGATACAAGTGACACGCAGTACATTTCCCTCCCGCCATTACTGCAGGTCATTCTCTTAATACTAAGAGCTTGATCTAGTATTAAACCCTAGAGGATCTATTCAAATTGATCGAGCGATTACAAATTTAGCAACACTGATCAGACAGAATGATCAATCGATTTTAGTTTCCATAAGTGGCTATAAACCCAAGGTCAGTTGGAAAAGATTGATCTCAGATCAGAACCATTAATTTAGGTTTCAAGAAGGAATTATCCAACCATTCTTTAGTCCAAAATTGTCAAAGAAACATTTTAAATCTTTAAGGTTTAATTCTTAAAAACCAACTTGTATTTAGTATCTTAAACCTACCATGTTTTCTGTCTGCAACCTGTAATATCATGAACCAAATTAGTTTGCTTTCAAGAATTTTTTTCGTAGCATTCTGAACATAGCCTACAGGTTCGAGTCCCATTGTTAGAATGGATGTCTATAGTAGTTCGGAATGGTCTATTTACTGTAGGTTCCGGTCTATCTAGCCCTTGTGTAACAAAAGTTGACCATAGCGCTTTCAACCAACCATTAAAAATTTTATTCGGTTGAATTTTTGAAAGACTATAGACTAGCCCCATATATTCAATTTCAAATCATTGGCAGGTTTAGTTCCACAAGTTCTGTTGGACATTTCAACCAAAAAGAAATTAACTTATCTTTCTATTAAATTAGTATTGTGGAATTTTAAAAAAAACTCCGCATAAGAAATAATAAATAGTATAGAATTATTTTCTCAAAAAATGTATATACTGCAAGCGAAGAATGATCAAATGTTTCCATGCACGGAAATGGAACGTGAAACAAAGTCCTGATAATAACTTGAGATTTCGCTCGAAACATCTATAATATATGCGAGGAAACAGTAAAAGAGCTGGGTAGGAAGAGGAATAAACGTCATACCCTCGAAGAGAAATATATGTATGCACGAAATAATGTTCTTCCAAAGCTTTCGCATGTTCTAGAACGTATTGGAAATTTTCATGCATCGTTAAAAAAAAAGAAAGAAAAATAAGCCTAGTATATAAACTGTGGTTAAAGAGAAAAAAATGTTTTAGTAAGTAGACCAGATGCAGCGCATGATAAACATGCAAGGGGGTAGGCAACAGTAAAAATGCAGATATATATTTCTTGGGGATTTTTAAACATCTTGACGGGAGAAGTTATAAATAATACCGTGTTCTGGAGAAATACTTAAAAGAGAAGAATTAATGTTTTAAAGTCGGTTCGTTTTTACCTTTCTCATATTCCCATTTTCTGAAAAAAGAGCTTTTTCAAGCTTTTTAAAGTTAGCAGCTATTTATTTTGAGGAATAAAAAAGCAGCACATGCTGAGTCGCTGTAACTAGAAACACGCTGTTTTAAAGTCTCTTTTCCAAAAGCATCAGTTTATTTAGCTGTTATTAATAACTGTGTAAATCATAACAGGCAAACGCAAGCAAAGAGAAGGAGGGGGGGGGGGGTAGTGGAGCTTATTCTGTCTAAATTTGGGTTATAACTGTATAAACACGCTGTTGACCGGTACCGAGTAAACTTGTGTTTTTACACGCAAATGTTGAAGACAATTTAGAATAAAGGAAATAAATTTTTCCTCAACTGAACATTGCTTTACTTGAAAACTACCTTCTAATCTGACCAGAATGAGTTAAGGCAAATCCTCACATTTTATCATTTAAACTGTGAATCTCAGATCTCCCATACAAAGAAAACAGATTTAGGAAAATGAAAATGCAGTACTTTATTCCAAAATTTAAATATTTGCTGGTGACTTGCTTATATCTATGTATGTAAAACAGTTCCGTAACAGACTGACTGACAGACAGACATATAATGCACAGACCTAAAGGGCTGAAATTTTGAATGGCGATTCTTCTTATAGTGTAGGGGTGTTCTAAAAAAGATTTTTGAAAAATTCTTCCTAGATTTTTTTAAATTAAATTTTTTAGCTGTTTTAGTAACAAGTTTGCATTTAAAACTACAATATGAGGGTTATAAAATTTATATCACGAGAAACATAAAATTTCTTTAAAATGAAATCTTTTTTCGAATTTTTACCACTATTTTCTGATTTTTGGTGAATTTTTAAAGATTAATCTTTAAAATTAATTTATTAATTACTGATCATGTGGTTTCTTTTCTTTTCGTGATACTTTAAACTAATTTTGCTTCACATGCATAGCAATGAAATAGACAAAAAAAATTTCTTGCTAATGTGGCAGACGATTGGACATTATCCCAAAAAAAATTAAAATACAGTAAAAGATATGTTCCTCAAACTGTACTATATTGACTGTACTATAATTCTTTAGTATGTTCTATTAGATTTAATTTGAATATTTTCTTCTACATTATTTTGCATATATAAAACAATCGTAAGGGATATTTTTAAGTATACGTTTTTACATCAATTGCATACATTGATCGTTGTATTTATTATATATATATATATATATATATATATATATATATATATATATATATATATATATATATATATATATATATATGGTGTTTTTCGGCACTAATTGCATACATTGACCGTTGTATTTAATTTGAATGTACTCCGTAGCGAAGTACGGGTGTTCAGCTAGTATTTAAACAAAATTTCCGGTCCAGTTAAAATAGGTTTTATGGCTAAAAAAATTTGAAAGTTTTGAAAATTGGTAGGCATATTTATTTGGGATACTGTTGAAATTACTAAAAGTCCCCACCCATCAGACTTGAGCTTTCGCCGCCATCTTGGAAAACGTGTAGATGTTTTTGGTTTTTTTGCAAATAACTTGAGAAATATTGATTTCATGAAAAAAATTCGAATGCAAAAAATGAAGAACATTAAATTATGCACAAAAGACATACTTAACATTTTTTTAAAAAGTCTAACATGAAAAATGATAATTGACTTTGAAAGGAGTGAACAATCACACGATAGTCCACACATTTTCCAAGATACATACCAAACTGCTGGACATAAAGTGCTGAACGTACTTTCATTTGAACACAATCAACACGAAATCGTCGGCCATCTTAAACTGTAAAGCGAAGTACATTCTCACCGATTTAAGTTTGGAAAGTTTTACCCGCTAAGTGAGAAATACGAAGTGAGTTTAGCTCCCGAGAAATGGCCTGATACTACCGATTTTCTTCTAGCTTGCGAGAACGCCCTAATCGTGACGTCATTTCTGACGTTTCTGAATAGCGAATTCTTTTCGAAAGGCCTGAGACTAGGCCCGTATATCCTTTCTTGAGAGGGTGTTGACTCATTAAACGTGAACATATGACATAAGATTCTATTTGTTCTCATTTCATAATTCTATATCTATCTTCAGTTTTGTTTATACGTGTGAAGTGAAAATAGGGTGATAATGAAGTAAAACAAAAATAGTTCAAGGGTTATTAATGAGAGTTATAGTGATTTTATATGTGTACATTGCAAATTGATGTTGTGTATGTTCTGACAATGTTAACAATTTGAAAATAGAATAACTTCACTTTTTATCAACTTACTTGACATGCAGAAAAACCAGAAAAATGTCACTTTGTTAAAGTTTCTCACTCGAGCACTGGAGATGGGAAATTGAAAGACTGAATCAGTTCTGTAAAACTGGAGCAACGTTGAACTTATATGAATCCCACGATGATGAAATTTTCAGTTCAGCTACCGTAAATGATGGATCGATTTCTGCCACGTGGAGACCAGTTCATTAGCTGAACACTGTTTACTGGAACTGCATCAAACTTGCAGATAAATCTGGAACCACATACCAGGCACGAAACGCAGTAGGTAATTAGCAAGAAGCACTCTGTTGACACTGTATCATTGCGACTTGGAAAATAAAGATTATGTTACTTTTAGCACTCTAGATGAAGAATGAAACTGGATGCTGAAGACAAGGAAATTGGCACACACAACAATTTCTTGAAAAATACCGGTTTATTATGTTTCTTCGAAGATTTATAAAATAATATCACCAGCATTACACCTCCAGCCAGCCCGTATCGTGGAAAATGTCCGAAGACAAAAATTCGAGGAGACACGCTCCAATATTGCAAACAGCATTCATCTCGCTAAAATTCGTACTCTCTTTTTATGGAGGGGAAGTAAACGCTTTTCTACCCAAAACCTGCTCACACAAGCCTGGGTTAATGTGCTTACTCTGATAAAGAGATCCAATTTCCTTTTATTCTAAACAACAAAATAAAGTCTGTAGAAGGGGATAAATAATAGAATAATAAACACTAGCTGTATCAAATGACTAAATTAAAAGAGAAATTAATTAAACTACGATTACACTGTTATCTTTAGGAAACATCGACGTATGAATACATGTAAGCTATTGCACACGTGGGAAGTAGTTATTTTTGCAGTTAAGTTGAGAAATCGAATCGGGATGCGAAATTCGAATGAGGGAATCGATTCTATAATTGAAAAATGTAAATATATTTGGCTATTGTAGATATTAACATTATAATCGCTTTAAGCATACAATATGTATCTAGAAAATAGTTATATTTTAAATTAATATTAATACAGCTAGCAATTAATTGTTTAAAGATGAAATTAAGTTAAGTTAATAGAGGTTATAATTAAGTTTTTAAATTTTAGAGTAATTAATTTTACATAGTGGCATTATGCCACAACGTGGTTTTCAGTTTTGATTTCAGATATATAGAATCAATTTTAAACTGTCCAAACAACAAATAATTATTTAATTTTTTATTTTTTTACCGATTTTTTTTCCAAAACTGTTCATATTTCATGCATTTCTTTCTTTGCTGATTAGTTTAATTTAGTTTTTGGTTTTAGATAAATATTCTACTAAGATATTTTTGCATGAAGTTCATCATATCTTTGTTTTGTTGATTACACGCTAAAAATATTTAAAAAGTGCATATTCATATTTTCTTTATATAAATGTTTATATTTAGGAAATTTGGTGTTTATTGAGAGGTTTATTTGTTTTTCCACAATACCATTTCCTCCGGAAGCCTATTTAATATTTCAATTGTGCTTATCTTTTTACTAAACCGAATACAGAATATCTCGCAACATAGATATGTGCAATTCTGCCTAATACATGCACTCATATAATTTCAATGTATAATGCATTATTATGTCACCAATAACACAAATTTCAGGAAATTTGAAATTTTGTATTGCAGGAATATAGGCTAAAGTAGCCAGCCAATTTCTTTTCACATGAATTTTTTTTTTTTTTTTGCAATGCAGGTATGCCCATATCATACCAGGTGGTGGTGGGTAGTAATACGAAAAACAAATTTTTCTTTTTGTGGTTTTGTGGGGGGGGGGAACTGCAAGTTAATAGTGCTTCTTATGAACATTCTTCCTCTCAATCAAAGTCGTCTGTCTGATGAACGGATGGCCCGAGCATAGCCGGGCTTCTCCCGGCTAGTGATGAATAAAATGAAAGAATTATTATAGTGAATTATTTAAAAATAAAAGTAAAAATAGTAAGCATTTTATGAAAACTGAACAGGCTGCAAAAGGATTTACATTAAGTTTCTCTGTAGAGAACCAATAGTGCTTGAGAGCTTCATTTTATCACACTTATTAAATAAAACTGTCCGATCACTCATTTTTTGCTTTCTTTCCTCGTATTTCTTTCGATAAATATATCACCTACTTGAAAGATTTCATTCTTTAAAAAGTCGTGGAAAAGGAAAATGTTTCGAAACATCTTCATTATACTGTATCCCTTACAGATTATCTTTGAGATTTATTTATTTGCAGTCGACATCTGAAAGCCAGAAAAATTACGGCTGCATATTTTAAACTTGATTGCATCATAACTCTTTCGTTGTCACATATGTCTGTATATTTTTTTCTTCATATCCGTTACTATTTTTCTTCTTAATGTCCTTTTCGATGTTTATCTAGGTCTGAATGAGATTTTATTTCTTTGAGGAACGCTTCATTTTCTTTAGATCTGGTTTGTAAGGTTTTCCGTTCAGATTTCACTACCTTCGTGATCGGATTTACATTAAACTGTATATAAAATACGTTGTAATACATAAACATATGACAACAAAAGGAAGAAAACGGAAATAAAAAATAGCCATATACATTGCTGAAAGACTTTTTAACCATATTCCTGGGTTCGTTTGGATTGAATAAAATCTCTTCAGAAAGTTCATGCAAAATAAATTTATTATTCTGTAAATTCTTCAGGCGGATACACAAATTCAAACATAAAACACGTAACAACTGTTTTCTATACAGCAGAAAATTCTAAAAAAAAAAAAAAAAAAAAAACCAAGTCAGTATACAAGAATTTTCAATATAATACACGCCAATTAACGCAGTTTCAACACATTCAATTCTCACTAGGAAATTAAACTGAGTTCAAATGCCGATGTCAGATATATTTATAGATTTCCAAAGCGTCCCCTATAGGTCAGTGTCAGCTAGATATTTCTAGAAGCTTCCAGAAATGTTTAGTTGGCAAGTTGGCGACCATTTGGCAAAATATAGACAAATTTGGTGACCAAAATAAGCTTCTAAATCCATCGCCAATTCTGCGGTAACTCTCATATTTGGCGAGATTCTCATAGACTCCCATGTTAAATACATAGCTATAGGACTCTTCAGTAGAAGCCATTTTAACGAAACAAAATGCAATATTTACAAAAATCGCAACATTATAAAGATAATTTGATTTTTAATCAGCATATTTTATTTTCTGTACTCAAGAGTTTTGGGATGGCAAATTAATTTAAAACGTTTCTTCCAGATCAACTGAATGAAACAATACATACTACCAAAAAAGTTATTTGTTTTATGCTGAGAATTACTAAATAGACAATGGAAATGGCTTCTTCATCAATCATTCTACAGTGAGTGTAAAAACCCTTAAATATTCACTTTGAAGAAGTCGAAAAAATTTTCTTTATTGAGATAATTTATCTAAGGATATGATATATTAAATTTCTAATCTATATATATAAAACAGTTCCGTAACTGACTCATTCATTCACTGACTGACTGTCATACAACGCACATACCAAACCGCTGGACCTAAAGGGCTGAAATTTTGCATGGCGATTATTCTAATAGTGTAGGGGTGCACTAAGATTTTTCAAAAAATCTTCTTAGATTTTTTTAAATAAAATTTGTAAGCTGTTTTTTAAACTTTTTTTACGTTTGCATTTAAAATAATAGTTTGAGGGTTATAAAATTTATATCACGAGAAAGATCATAAAAATTCCTTCAAAATGAAAATTTTTTCGAATTTTTACCTCCATTTCCTGATTTTTGGTGAATTTTTAAAGATTAATTTTTAGAATTTAATTTATTAAATGCTGATCACGTGATTTCTTTTTCTGGTACTTTCAATAAATTTATCGTCACGTGCGTAACAACTAAATAGACAAAAAAAATATTTTTTTCTCTTTCTAATGCAGCAGACGATTGGATATTATCCAAAAAAAATGCATATCCCTTACGATTTTTTTATAAATATATATATATAGATAGATATATATTTTACATCAATTGTATACATTGATCATCGCATTTATTATAAATACTAGATGGTACCCGTCAAAACTTGACGGTTATTAAGTAAACATTCCAATAAAAAAAAGGGTTCATAACCTTATTAAAATATTAGAAATTCATATGAAAGCCACGTGTGCTGGTAATTTAGAAATATTCAATAAAACACTTCAAAAAAATGTAAGAATATTTTGCGGTTATATTGGGTATTCGCTTTGAAAAGCACGCTACCGTACAGACACTTTTGAACATATCACTATCCATGCGCCGAGTTTGCAACTTTCCGAAAATACAAAATTTGATATTATTGTAATATCTGGTTAAAATAATCCCTATATATAAAACGCGTAGGTATGCGGCACAAAAATCTACGATATTTCTACACTTCGAATGGCAACGGCTGCAACTACCGGATGTAAACAGCGGCTGTCCGCAATTTAAAACCGCGTGTGTGTAGTGGCGGCATAAGTTACAACCGCTGATCTTTTGACAGTACATGTTTAGACCTATCAAATCCAGTGTTTAACCATGGACAGTTGTATGTAGGTTTATCTAGAATCCATTCTTTTGATTCTGTCGCTTTAGTATCTCCTACTTTTGAAATACTCAAATCTGTATATCAAGAAGTTTTATGAATATCATAGTTGAAATCCACACTATATTTTAGTACTTGCTGAATTTTTGCTCCATTTTATAAGTGAGGAAATTTTCCCAACAATTTATTATTTAATATGATTAAGTGTAGATATCTGAATTGTGAACAGTAATACATACAGAGAGTGATGTAATCAACACTGTATTTCAAATTTCCCCCCAACAATTTCTTATTTCTTGAAATGGTAAAGTGTAGATATCTTAATTTTGAAAAATTGCTGAATTTTTGCTCCATTTTATAAATGAAGAAATTTTCCCAGCAATTTATTATTTAATATGATTAAGTGTAGATATCTGAATTGTTAACAGTAATTCATACAGAGAGTGATGTAATCAACACTATATTTCAAATTTTCCCCCTGCAATTTCTTATTTGTTGTAATGATAAAGTATAGAAATCTTAATTTTGAAAAATAGTACAGCTCATATTCAAAATATTAGAATAATTATATTTTTTTACAAATTGAAAATATCCTTTGGTAATTTAATGTCTTTTAATGCAAATATGCAAATGATATTTTTATTAAGAACTTATTGTTGATTAAACTTATTATCTTAAAATTAATATCATTTTTGAAAAGATTAATTGAAAAAAACATTATTTTGAAAAGTCAAATTATTAGAATATTTATTCAAGTGGTTCAAAATATTAGAATATTTCACATTAATTCTCCTTTAATTATCACCAATTCATAACTGGTGGCATCATTGATTAAATTCAGATGATTTTACTTAAAATAAGTATTCTTTTTGCAGTTTGTTTGCTTTTTTGTCTTAAAATGGGTCGTGTGAGTGATATTCCTGAGTCTATTAAACTTCATTGGTTGATTTGTATCGGCACGGTAAAAATCAATGTTATATAGTGAATTATTTGCATTGTTCGTAATCAAGCGTTAGTAAAATACTAACACAATATTAAAAAAAAATGGAAAATTTCAAAATAATCGCTGAAATGGTGGCCGAAAACCAAAAGCATCTGCTAGAGATGACAGGAAACTGAAGAGTATAGTTAAGAAAAACCGTTTTAAAAGTGTGCGATTCTTGCACCGAAAATGGAAAGAAGAAACAGTTGAAGTTTCTAAATCGACAACATTAAGACGTCTCCATAAATTTAAGTATGAATCTCATGTACCGAAAACAAAACCTCTCATGACTGCAAAATAAAAGCGTATAAGATTGAATTGGTGTAAATCAAGACGTTTATGGAGCGAAGAAGATAGGAAAAAAATATTATTTAGTGATAAAAGTATGTTTTGTGTTTCATATGGTAGTCAAGGTATTCGAGTTTGGAGAATGAAGCAAGAAGCATTTGATAAAGAATGCCTTAAACGTTCGGTAAAATTTGCTGCTAGTGTCATGGTTTGGGATTGCATGAGTGCAGAAGGACCTGGAAAGTTATGATTCGTCTACAAAAAGGTTAACTCTCAGATATATCAAGAAATTTTGGAATATTACATGATTCCATCAGAAGAAGATTTTTTTGAAGATGATGTCATCTTTCAAAAAGATTTAGCGTCACTGCATACCTCGGTGTCAACTAAGAATTGGTTCCGCCAACGTAAAATTAAGGTACTTCCTTGGCCACCAAACTCACCAGACATTAATCCCATCGAAAACTTATGGGGTATAACGAAGAAAAAACTCCAAGAAAATCCTCCTTCAAGTAAAACTGAGTTAGTGGCACGTATAAAGTCTATTTGTGCTAATATTGATAGAAATATTTGTAAACACCTTGTATATAGTATGCAAGATCGATTGTACACTGTTATTAAAGCTAAAGGGGATGCTACAAAATATTAACTACTATTTACTTCATATTCATAAGGTAATATTTTTGCATAAAATAAAATATTCTAATATTTTGAACCAATCTAAATTTTATTCTAATATTTTGATGTGTTTCAGAAAGCTGTTGTATACCTAATTTTTTGTATTTTATATTTTGTAAATGTTAAAATCTTATCTAAACATTCCAGATTTAATTTATAAGAAATTTAATTGCATTTACTTAGTATCAAAAATAAATAAATGGAAAATAAATTCTTTCTTATTACTTTTTCTCAATTATTCTAATATTTTGAATCTGAGCTGTACATACAAAGAGGGATGTAATTTTTAAAATCATTGATGTGGGCTTTCTCAGTCTTATCTTTAACTCTGTTCTAAGGTAATGGAAATTCACATTTTTTGATCACGATGTTTTAGAATCAGCTTAATAGAGAATACCCCTTAACATATATTTATGATGACAGGTAATTGTAACATTCCTTACATATGTCACTTTCAGTTGCGTTGTTTTGCAAAAGGAAATTTAAAACTAAAAGTGACCATGCTGGTCACGCAGCGGCTAGTATGGTTAAAATATAAATATATATATATATATATATATATATATATATATATATATATATATATATATATATATATAAAAAAGATGAATGAATGACTAACTTCATGTTTACATTTTCATGTCCCGAATATATAAAATGAATACTTGTTATTAATTTAATTGAAACGCTATGAAAACGTGAAAGGTATTGGAAAATTTAGACTTTTAAAAATTTAAGAAAATTTTGCCGTTATGTTAGGTATTCGCTCTGAAAAGCACACTACTATACAGTACATACCGTAGATAGTACCTGTCAAAACTTGATGGTAAGTAATTGAACAGTTCCAATAAAAAAAAGATTCATAACATTGTTAAATTATAAGAAATTTTTACAGAATATTACTGTTTTGCAACCTGATGTGTTGCAATTTAGAACATTGAAATTTACTTGAATGTTTGCTGTCTGATTTGTTAATTTTAAATTGTTTTCTAATTTGAAGGTGAAATTTTTCAATACTTTTTTTATTAGATCTGAAAAATAAAGTAATATAATTCGAAAAAGTGGCACAAAACAAAATAATAAAATGTCCCCTTATAATCACCTGAAATATTGTTTTAAGGTGACTGCCTACATTTGGAGCCAATTTTTTTAAAAATCATTTTTTAAAGATTTTTTTGTTTTTTATGGTAAAATAGCACTTGAAAATTAAAAAATAAACAAAAACTTGCCAGTAAATACCATACTTATTTATAAATTGGTCAATTTGAAGTAATTTTCAATGAAAATTAGCTAAAATGCGACACATATGACAGTTATCTTAAATGACCCACAATCTAAGAGAAATTTAAAAATGCAAAAATGTTGCAATATGAAAATTTCCCCCGATTCATCATTCCTCTCCTTATAAAAACAACCCCAAACACAGTGGCATATGCAGGGGAGGGATTGATGGGGGTTAACCCCCCCCCCCATTTTTTCTGATTACATATATTACTTAAATAGGTTCAAGCTCTGCACTGATTGCTCAAAACTACTTTTTCATAGTAACCCCCCCCCCCCCACTTTTGAAAATTTCGGCGTATGCTGCTGCCCAAACAAAAACTATTTAACTATTTATTATTATGCATCAATTATTGAGCGTCATTTCATTAACAATAGCATCTAAAACATTTCCCGAAAATTTTATCAAATTATATGTATTATTGTGTGAAATATGATAACGGTAAAGAATTGTGCTAAAAACATAATTCTGAGAAAAACTCAGTTCAAGTTGTTTGCCACTTCAATTTTGTAGCAGACATTTTTTAAAATAGCTATAACTCTGCTTCTAATTGATGTAGAATGAAAATCAAAACGGTTTTGAAAAGAGAAAAGATTGAATTGCACGATTCCTGGAAAAAATAAAATTGACCAAAATAGTCAAAAAATGACATTTTCAACGTAGGCAGTCACCTTAAAAGATACACTATCATCACAATAGAATGCTTTACTAAAAATTATTACAGTGAGGTTTTTTAAAAAAAAATATTGAAGTTTATAATAAAAAAAAACGTTCTTGGAAAAAAAAAGCATGCTTGCAGCTGATTTTAAAATCCGACTTGTACAGTCTAACTAATGCAGCCAGATATTTAGAAACAATACTGCTAATTCAATCTATTTCAATGTAATATAAATATTTTATATAATCATGTATTATGCTATATATATGTATAAATAGGCTATGTATAAATATATTAAACAAAAATAAAATATATAAATAAAATCAGATTAAAATATCATGCAAATTATTCACGTGCAAAAAATTTTTGCACGTGTATTTCAATTTAATGTACATATATTATATATTATGCTATATATATGTATAAATAGGCTATGTATAAATATATTAAGCAAAAATAAAATATATAAAGAAAATCAGATTAAAATATCATGCAAATTATTCACGTGCAAAAAATTTTTGCATGTGTATTTCAATTTAATGTACATATATTATATCTTATGCCATATATATGTATAAATAGGCTATGTATAAATATATTAAGCAAAAATAAAATATATAAAGAAAATCAGATTAAAATATCATACAAATTATTCATGTGCAAAAATTTTTGCATGTGTATTTCAATTTAATGTACATATATTATATATTGTTAAATATATATATGTATAAATATATAAATATATGTATAAATATATATTAAGCAAAAATAATATATATAAACTAAAGAAATTCTGATTAAAAATCATACAAACTTATTGAATCCTTACCAAACACGTATTAGATGTGGAATATATAGAATTCCATGTGTTGTAAATGCAAAAAATCTGTATACTGAAGATTTGGCCTTTTGAACCGGCTAGATTACTATTACAGCAACTTTTGTGACGTACAGTTTGGAACATATCACTGCGCATGCGTCAAGTTTGCAACTAAATTCGACATTATTGTAATATTAAATTGTAATACTGTATTGTAATATATATTATATTATGTATTAAAAAATATATAGTATATATTAAAATATATATATTATATATGGTTAAAATAATGAAAACCTGTTTTACTGTGAAAAAAATTCTGATTCAATTTTTCTTAAATTAACGAATCACGGTGAATGAATGACTCACTTGTGTTTACATTTTCAAGTTCTGAGTAACACTATGATAACGCGAAAGGTGGCGGAAAAGAGATAATTCTCTAATGAAGACATAATTTTTAAATAAAATTGATCGAAATAAAGTTGATTTGTGTCGATATTACGTTGTTTTAATTACAATTATTTGGGTTTAGTTGGCAAATAATCTTTTTGAACTTTACTTTTAACTTGTTAAGCCTAACTCATAAAACAAAATGGATGCCAAATGGATGGATATGAGGTGGTCGCTCCGGACGCGTTACGGACAGAGTCGACTACAGAACACGGCAACTATTATAAGGATATATATTTATTTTTTGGCATAAATTTCATACGTTGACCGTTGTATTTAATTTGAATGTACTCCGTAGCGAAGCTCGGGTTTTCAGCTAGTCTATATATATAAAACAGTTCCGTAACTGACTGACTGACAGATAACGCACAGACCAAACGGCTGGACCTAAAGGGCTGAAATTTTGTATGGCGATTCTTCTTATAGTGTAGGGGTGTACTAAGAGAGATTTTTGAAAAATTCTTCTTAGATTTTTTAAAATTAAATTTTTAAGCTGCTTTTGTAATGTTTTTTAAAGTTTCCATTTAAAATAATAATTTGAGGTTTATAAAATTTATATCAAGAGAAAGATTATAAAAATTCCTTTAAAATGAAATCTTTTTCAAATCTTTATCTCCATTTTCTGATTTTTGGTGAATTTTTAAAGATCTTTTAGTTTAATTTATTAAATGCTGATCATGTGGTTTCTTTTCTTTCTGTGATACTTCAAATAAATTTTGCGTCACGTGCATAACATCGAAATAAATTGATAAAAAATACGGTAAAAGATAAAACTTAACCACTATACGCATTGAGATGGAAGTTTTTTAAGAATTTAATTCAAATTAGTATGTTTTTATGGATATTAAACATACAAATTAAATCCATGCATTGACCGTTGTATTTAATTCGTATATTTCCTTCTGCATTATTTTGTCTATAAAAATATCCGTTACGATTTTTTTATAAATATATATTTTTTTTACATTAATTGCATACAGTGACCGTTGTATTTAATTTGAATGTACTCCGTAGTGAAGTACGGGTATTCAGCTAGTATCCTATACGTAAGAGCACAAGTAAAATGAAGAGTTCGGTACTTTATTCCTTTACATGCTTACGACTTGAATGTTAGCTAAAAAAAATACTACCCTTGTTCGTTCAGGATTTTTTTCCAACCATTATGTTTTTAAATTATCCCCAAAACGTTTCAAATTTCTATTTTACTATTAACTATTATGTTTAAAAATTATTCTTTGACGAATTTAAATTATTCAAAGAATATAATCATATTGTTTTGTCATCAACTTAAGAGGTAAAAACCATCTTAATTAAGTATACATAATACTCAGCATGCGCCTCTTAATTATTTGCAAAAGAATAAAGGTAGAGTATAATATTTAAAAAAATTTTTGCTATTAATTAACAATAGCAAATAAATGCAAATTTTTTTAATACACTATTTTTTATAGCAAACGTATCCCACAAAGTTTTATATCTAGAGAAAAAAAACCGGTTTACAGATCAATTACATTACCCGCATATTCAAAAACCTTCATCGTTAGAATTAACTAGTTTTGATCGTATGAATGAATAAGGAAAAAGAAGTTTAATTTCTCTCATTAGTGGTCGATCCGACAAATGCAAGTAAATTTTCCGGGAAAAAAAGATTTAATTTTTGCTAATGATGACATAACAATCTGATAAGTTCCTAATTAGTATTATAACAGGAAAATTAAATTAATTTCATTACATATCGTTAAAAAAAATCTTTATTCCTTTCAAAATACAGTCTTGGAATCGCGGTTGTTTAATTTATTTCAGGTGATTAAAAACAAATTATTTTCTCATTCGAATTTCGCATATTTTAATATCATATTTAAAAGGTGGATTACTAAAACAAAAATTGCGTTTGTTTTACGAATAATTTACTATCCAACTTACTTTTTAAAATTATCTTTTTACGATAGCTTTTTAGTAAAAATTATTCCGTATGTTTCGATTATAAATTCGATTGCAAATACCTTACAATATTAGTTTGTTTTTTATTTGATAGAGTATTAGTGGAAAATTCAGCATTTTTAACGGACTATTTAAAGGTTACCTACTTGATGTTGGAGAAAATAAAGAGGGATAGTCTATTCGAAATTTACAAGTAAAAACGGAAATAAAAAAATAAATAAATAAAATTTCTGTCTTATATAGAATATATAAGGCAGAAGTCTTATATAGAATATATAAGATCATTTTCTGTTAATTTAAAGTAAGTACAGGGTTTATAAAGTGTAATGTTTACCATGTTAAAAGATAATGACTGAAAATGTAAAATATAAAAAAGTTAATATATTGTATAACAACATACATTGAGCACGCCCTAATTCCAAGTATATACTTCTAGAGTATCGGGTAGCTCCGGACCTAGTTTTAGCTCCTATATATAGGGTACTCAGTAGGGCATAGCCAACGAAGCACTCTAAATTTTGTGCCAGGGTTCGCGATAGACAATGGTTCTTTTCAAACTAAGCTTGATGACTACCCTTGCCAATCACCAATGAGAAATTCTACATTAGTGTCCTCGAACAATCAACACCTTTCAGCTATCATTGGTTAAAAGATGTTGCTAGGCCATTGCTATGGGGAAGCTAAGTCCCCTTACTGCCGAGAGGGGTGGCAAGTAATTTTTCCTTCTGTGCACATGACCTTGGGTACAATTCGTACTCTTACAGATTACTCTAAATTGCCTCCGGGAGGAACATTGCTTTCTTCCCGGAAAAACCGGTACGAAAAAGCACAGGCATGATTTTAAGCACACATACATTTTAGGACTTACAAAATAACACAGATACACTTATAAATGTGCATGGAACCGAATTAATTATGTATCGAGACTATGAGATCTGAAAATATCTTTTTTTAGAGACAAAACAGTATATTAATGAAAATATTTACAAAGTCCAGTTCCATGTCAAATCCCCCCCCTCCCATAGGGAGAAAACAAAACGCAAATATAAAATTAACCATGTAGATAAAAAGAATCTCAAATAAATCCAAATTAGGATTTAAGATCTTGGCTTGTGCCAAGGGTACCATATTACATGCCAAGTCTACAAGAATCAAAACCAGTTCTTTTCTTTGAAGAGGTCTGTAAATATAGCAGAACAGCCTCGAGCATGAAACTCGCTCATCAGAAAATCTGGCCGGACGGCGAAGATACTTCACTTGTTGTGGAAAGGGATCATAGAGACCATCTGTAGAGAGGAGAATGCCGCAGCTGTAACTCTGGCGACATCAGCAGACACTTGCATCAAGAAAACTCCATCCGGATCCTCTGAATTTTCCAAGATGTAGCATCGCCCTCATCGTTTCGATGATGCAGTAAGAGAGAAAGGAAATGATTAGTTGAATGTTCAATTTATATGTGGCACAGAGTCTCTCCAGTAGTGTTAGTGTGTGATTTCATAACCTCCTCCTCGAACTGCAGCAAACAATTGATCCCGGGCAGTGTTCTCTTGCAGCACACATGATTTGTAGATCGCTCAGCATGATTATAGCAGAATAGCAAACAGTAGGTGGTGGTGGTGGTGGTGGTAAGGAATGGAGGTATGGCCAAAAACACCAGGGAGAGCACAGTGGCCAAAGTAAGCATACAAAATTATTACAATGCACAAAAGGAGGATATGCAAAGAAAACAAAAATAAAAAAATGTAGTTGCAAGTTTGTTATTATTATTATTATTATTAATTATGTTTATGGGCACAAAGCAGATGTATGCAGTTAAGCTTGGTAGCTAGCTAAACATTTTTACCAAATAACATAATTACTGCGAAATTTGTTTCCCATTAGTAGCTTTATTTAAGATATATCAAGCATTGACCAAACCAGTTCACAAAATTTCACAATAGTAGCAGAAACCGAAAGTCAAAAGAAAATTTAGTGTCATTTTAACTAGCAATTAAATAGCGTAGTAGGAACCAGCCCACATTAGCAATATCACTAGACAATACAACAGCATGCAGCGTCAACTCTACGTGTGATGCAAACAAAAGAATAAAAAAATTCTTGTGACTGCTAAACAAAATTAAATTCGTTTTGGTAATTACAAAGCAAAATTTTTAAGTCAGTGAAATAGCTGTTAGAATTTTCAAATTACATTCTTATTAATTTCTTTATTTAATTAAAGCTTGTAGCAATAGCCCATAGATAGACTTTAATAACTTAAAACAATAGTTTAAAACAAACATGAGCCTTCGCATATGAATTCTGAGGCTGAAACAATAACTTCACCCATATAAACAAACACACATCATATGGAAAAAGATGGGTCGTGCATGAACACCAATCCAAAATATTTGAGAAACACTTAAAATAAGATCATATCAACATATATTCTTAATTAAAGTGACACAAATGATATGCATAATAATAAACATTATGTCATTAGAGCACTATATATATATATATATATATATATATATATATATATATATATATATATATATATATATATATATATATATATATATATATATATATAAGCATGAGATTACACACACAAAGGAAAATTTTTGGGAGCGAAAACTTGTTGCGGTGCTGAGCTGAGGATTGTGAATTAAAGTGCCAGCAATCAGTGGTTTTGTGTTTTTTTCCACAAATGTGACAAGAAATCTTCGCAGTGGACTGATTTTCGATTTTAATAGAAAATTAATTTAATTTGTCTGTAAGCTGCGATATTTTTTTTGATTGTTCAAAGTTAAGTTGAATTAGTTGTTGAATTGTGGGATCCGTATTTTTGCTAGTCGTTCGAAACGCGTTTACTTCAACATCTTGTTGTTCATTAAGAACTGCTTCAATATTTTTGGCAATTTTTACTGCCTTTTTAAAACATTCCGGGCCCAATTTTTTAGTTTCTATCCTGATATCTGACCTTGAGGCTTCTAAGAATCGGCTGAGTAGCATGTTTTCTTTGAATTTAATGACCTCCTCGGAATCAGTGTTTGTAAATTTTAAGCAGCTTTATCTTGAATATGCCTGCCAAAATCGAAACTGATTGACCGGGAGCTTGTTTAATATTTCGGAAATACTCCTGCAGTGTCGAAAACGAAGGGGACTTAATAAATTTATCTTGTAAGGCCTGCACTAATTCCTTGTGGGTAGAAATGTTCTCAAATTTTGGGTCGTTCATTAGAAAATCTAACGTCTTTCCTGTTAAACACGATTTTAAAAGGATGTGTTTTTTTTCATCATTCCATTTTTCTAATGAGGCGATTTCCTCAAAATGATTTAAAAATAATTTACAGTTCTCCTGTGAAGAACCACCAAAAGAGGGCAGAGAAATCATACTTGTTGGCGCTATTGGATTTATAGTGTTTGAATCAGATGTTGAAGGTGATTGGGGGAGGACTAGCCTGCCTATTTCTAGTTTTACAACCTTTCGACATGTTTAGTTATTTTAAATTTCAGCAAATAGAATTTCTAAATTTATCTCAGACATTTTTTTATTATTCATTTGATAACTCAATTTCATAATGCAATATATACAATTAAACAATTAAAATATATTTTAAACATTTTACATACAATTTAAGTATTTACTTAGACAATGTGCAGTGATTTATATTATTACTTTTATTCTTAAAATCCCAGAGCTCGAAGACCCTGGTCACGGCACCATATATTATGTGGAGTTAGAACATGTAATAATTAGAACATCGTATAGTGGAACTTTTTTTTATAAAATTATTAACTTGAGAAAAAACACATTCTGACACATGTCTGGGAATAACTAAAAGAAACAAACTCAAATTTTATATGTAATGTTAATATTTAATTTCTCTTCATATTACTTAATATTAATTATATCACCAATTACAAATTTTCACAGAAATAATCATAATAATTATTTTCATGCATTAAAAAAGTATTAGAACACATCAAATTCTAGTTACACATATTAAATTATTACTGTCCTCTCGCCTGATAAATATAACACAAATTAATTATTACTCACCACCACCCTCATTGGAGACTGAAGAAAATATCTCGTTGTCTAACTAAATCGGTCCTAAAGTAGACCAGAGAAATCGGCATACAAAAAAATGGCGAATTGCAGAAGATCGGACAACCTAAAGGTCATTTTTAGTCCCTGCCTTTACTTCAACTGCCCAAAAAACGTTACAAAATTTCCAGTACCGGAAAAGCAGAGGTCAGAAAATGTCCTCGAACAATCAACACCTTTCAGCTATCATTGGTTAAAAGATGTTGCTAGGCCGTTGCTATGGGGAAGCTAAGTCCTCTTACTGCAGAGAGGGGTGGAAAATAATTTTCCCTTCTGTGCACATGACCTTGGGTACAATTCGTACTCTTACAGGTTACTCTAAATTGCCTCCGGGCGGAACATTGCTTTCTTCCGGAAAAACCGGTACGAAAAAGCACAGACATGATTTTAAGCACACATATATTTTAGGACTTACAAAATAATATCACATACACTTATAAATGTGCATGGAACTGAATTAATTATGTATCGAGACTATGAGATCAGAAAATATATCTTTTTTTAGAGACAAAACAGCATATTAATGAAAAAATTTACAAAGTCGAGTTCCATGTCACAATTAGAAACTTCTTTCCCTCCAGCGTGCATTACTCAGGAGCCTATTACATGAGCGAAACTTATGTTACGCTGGAAGTGTATAAATCATTTTGAATTCAAGAGAATATTTAAAGATTTAAGCCTTTTTTAGATATCATGCATAATGTTTGTTTATGACACTGTAATTATGTGAGTATTGCACTATCTCATAATTTTGAAGTGTTGAATAACTTTTCCAAAGAAACAGTTACTATCATTGATAATTAATAAATATAAAATTAACTTCAGGTTCATAAAGTGGAGAACGAATTGATTATGATTTCGAATTGATTAAAGATAAATTTAAAGGAAATAACTTTGTAGATCGTGGAGAATGAGCTAACCCGTTTCAGGTTGTGGTTACGGACATATCTTTTTCAGCCGGGTTTTCAACTTTTTAAGTTTTCTTGTTTGTTACTGGAAAAAACGTAAATAAGAATGAGGTATTCGTGATAAAATTCGTCTATATAGCTGTGTGTCAGTTGTTTATCACAGTGCATTACTATATACAAAATATTTTCCTCTTTGTTTAGCTCTCAATATGATGAACTACAATTCAAAATATCATTCAGGTTTTTGCTTCCACAGCTGATCTATTAATCAAACAACCCATAAAAATTTTCATTCCAATAAAATGCTATTTTTCTTTATTTCAACAAAACCTGTCTGCTTCGTGGAAGTATAAGGAATTCGGATAATTCTGTATCATTGTTGTGACTAACTTAAAATAGAAACAGTCGGTAATCATTCAACGCATTGTTTTACTGAAAATGATGGTCTCTCATGATGTTTCCTGGTTATCTGCTACAAATAAATCTTACTTAACTATGCTCTTATGGTGAAACTGCCTAGTTTGAGTTTGATTCGAAAGATTATTGTTGTCATTCCAGAGTACATGTAATGACGATTGCTAAATTGTTCTGATATATCAAAATGAAACAATCTGTCTTAAAATAGCTTAAAAACGGAGAACAAAACACTACATTAAAAATATACATGAATATAAATTTAAAAATCATTTGAAGTAGAACAAATTTGTTTTGAAGAAAGCGAATTTCTTTTCATAATTTAATTTTCATAACATGCTTAGGACGTAAAAGATAAAAATAGACGAAAAAGTAAAATCAAAAATTAGTTTTAATTTAAAAAAAATTGGAATCACAATATACCTTGCACATCCAGACCAATAGGTTCAAGCTAAATTGATAACGTTGTTTTCCTTCTTGGATGTCTAAGTTTTGATAATGAGGTAACTACCATTAAGTTGCATTGTCTACCGTTAATAAAACACATTTAAATCGATCTGTACACGAATTAAACTTTTAAAAAATTGTAAATATGATATATTGATCGTGTATCTACCGTTCCTGTTATAGTTTTACAGATAATAATTCGCTGTTGGACGAGAACTCGGTAAAAATTAAACTTGTTAAAACAACTTGGTTAATAGTGATAGAACTGAAATATCGCGCAGGACAGTTGTAATTTGTATTATGTTCTTGGAACATTATTCCAGCTTTTTTTAAATATAGCTGTTATAACTTTTTCCTCATCATCATATTTGGCACGACAGCCCAGGGTGGGCCAGGGCCTTCTGTTGAAGATTCCTCCAGCACAACCTATTTCTCGACCTGATCTGCCAGTAACTCATTTCAATCACTCTAAAATCTGATTCAACAAAGTCTAACCATGTTAGCTTTGGCCTTCCTCTTTTCCGACTAGTAAAGGGTCTTGCAACAAAAATCTTCTTTACTGGATTTTTTCCTCGATTCTAGCAATATGAGAGGCCCAGTTCATTCTTTTACTTTTAAAACTTTTATTATCTGGCTCTTTAAAAAATCTATAGATTTCTGAATTAAAACGTCTCCGCCATAGGCCATTTTCTTTGACACAACTAAGGATGCTTCTGAGAACCCTTCTCTCGAAGATTGCAATTCTGTATTCTCCATTTTTTGTTAGAGACGAAGTTTTCGAACCATACATTAGGACCGGCCTAATAATAGTTTTATAGACAAGATGATTTGTTTTTCTGGAGATAAACTGAGAACTCAATAAAGAATAAAGCCCAAAGAAGGTTTTATGAGTCAGTGAGATACGATTTTGAACTTCAGAAATGATATAGTTTTTTTGCATTAACAAGTTATAACCTTTTAGAGAAAGAAATTGTTCATGGGTCAGAAATAAACATTTTTGAGGATGGTTCTCCCATAAAGGCTAAACCTTTTTAAAATAAAATTTATTCATGCATATTTGTATCAGAAATTACTAAACCAATAATATAAATTAGGAGTTATGACATAAATAAATGAATCTCTATTGAATCACTTGTATTTCTTAAGACAAAGGCATAGAAAATGCTACCTATATGAACTTAAAAATTCAATATTTACTTGCTCTAATTTCGATTCATATTCTTTAAGAATGTCTTAATTACTCGAAGTGCTTCCTTGATGCTTTGCCTTTAAAAGCCAAACGTATTTAAAGTTACCGGAAGATTCTTGCCAATTAATTTAATTGGCTTATTTATCTTTTATCTCTGGAAGCGTAACAAATAAAGCAAAGGTCTATTATATAACGTCAGGTAGCCCCGAGGTTGTTTAGTTTCAATGAGTTCTTGGTTTACTCTCAATGAAACGTTATCATATGCCCCGGAGATTAATTAAGTCCATGTTCTTGTGTTGCTAAAACGGTATTCACCGCGTATTAATGTTTATTTTCTAAGCAATCTCTGTTGGGTTATATTGATCTAGCAAAGTGCATTGTTATTTATTCTATGGGTCAAAAGTTCTTTTACATATTGACAATTTCTTAGGTTGTATTGAATATGCTACGCTGTTTTCTCTAATTACAAGAATGATGTTCAGGCTTTTCAAGAGAATAATTCTCATAACTTATTTCAGGAGACTAAATTTAAAAAGAAAAAATGCTTATATAGCGATATTTTTCCTCATCAGTTGATATAGAAAAAAGAATATTTTAAGAACCATCAATATTTGTTTTATCAAATATTATGTTTTCAGAATTTTTCATTTATGAATGTTCATGTTTGAAAATATTTTTCAAGTAAAAAATGAATGAATAATTTGCTGGTATACAGCAAAAGATTCATTCGCTTTCATGCCATTAAATACATTATAAAATTTTATTCATTAAAAAAGAATTCAAACAATATCTATGTAAAATTCAAGACAATGCAACGAAATAAACTGATTTTAAGAAATACTCTTTTTATGAGTCAATGGAGAAAACGTAGCCCTTAGTATATTAAAAAAATACTTATTACAGCCAAAAATTCTGTACTTTAACAGTAAAATACACAAAGTTTAAACAATACCAATGGTTTAAGAGCTTTCGAAAACATATAGGATAAAGTTTAGTAAATGCCGTAAACTAAAATAAGTAAACCCGTGTTATTTGTTGAATGTATAACTTTTCCCGAACAACGCAATATATTATTTATAAGGCAAAAATATTTTAACTTATGCCTAGCAATTTAAATAAATTATATTAAATAATATAAACCTTTTATATTTTATAAAATTATAAATATGAGTGCATGCCTCTATCTAAAATAATTTTTGACTTATCTGACATGTTTTGCACTAAAGAACAACAATCTTTATAATATATTCTTTATAATGGATATAATATTCTTACTGTAAAATGACGTCTGTTTCATGACTTCATATTTCTTTAATTTCTGCTGATTCTTTATATCCTTTTTTAGTATAGCACATGAGGATCCCCGTTTCTCAAGGTTTAACTATTTCATTTATTGGTGATGAAAGTAAGATAGATATTTTAAGAGAGACAATTTCAACGCAACGGGGCACAAGTCTCATAACAGGGCACTAGTATATTGAATTGAGCCCAAGAACGTAAAAGCAACAGGTGGAATTATGTAGACTCTACATAATTCCATCTGTTGTTTGTGGAGTATATTTAAATAAAAGTAAATTGCAATTTTGCAGCTAACTATTTGTAAAATTAAAACAGTCATTGTATGAGTTTGAATGTTGTGATTAGTGGCACCATCTATGCACGACTTTGCAGACAAAAATATGCCATTGCGGAGTAATCATTTCAAGGCCACATACTATTTATCCAAATTTACATGTTAATTCGTTTCTTTACTCGGTATACGATATTGAACCAATAGAGCATTGAATGAATTCCATGATGGTAAATAATTACGTTAAACCTGAGCTCGAATATTGCTTTTTACATGAATTTTAGATCATACAAGCTGATGCGCGACCAGCCTGGTCACTTTTAGTTTTATATTTTCTTTTGCAAAACAACTCAACTGAAAGTAACATAGGTAAGGAATGTTATCATTACCTGTCATCATAAATATGCTTTGTTAAGGGGTATTCTTTATAAGTCTGATTCTAAAACATCGTGATTTAAAAAAATGTGAATTTCCATTACTTCAGAATAGAGTTAAAGATAAGTCTGAGAAACTCAACACCAATGATTTTTAAAATTACATCCCTCGCCGTATGTACTATTTTTTTAAAAATTAAGATATCTACACTTTATCATTACAACAAATAAGAAATTGTTGGGGAAAATTTTTTTCACTTAAAAAATGGAGTAAAAATTCAGCATCTACTAAAATATAGTGTGGATTGCATCACTCTCTGTATTTACTATTGTTCACAATTCATATATCTACACTTAATCATATCAAATAATAAATTGTTGGGAAAATTTCTCCACTTATAAAATGGAGTAAAACTTCAGCGAGTACTGAAAAACGTGTAGAAAATTAACTATTACTGGCTGTCGGTTGCTATGCCGACGACGGTTAAGCCTTATCTCGCGATCATTTTTGCTTTCCCTTTCACGCCTCTCTCTTAATGAATTATTTCTTCTTCGCTTTCTTTCTTGAGACTGTTCCCAATTTTCCCTTGATCGTGCAGCTCGCTTTCGAGTATTTTTGATTTCAGTGCGTAAATCCATGTTGACACGTGGTTGCCAAATTGCGGACGGCCACTAATGTTTACATCTGTTAGTTGCAGCCGTTGCCATTCGGAGTGTAGAAATATCGTAGATTTTGGTGCCGCATACCTACGCGTTTTGTATATATAGATTACTGCACAGATGTACTATGCAGACATTCTTTCATAGAAAAAAAATCATTGCAATTGATACTTAGTGTTGACTACATACTTTGCCAAAATTTTTTGAGTGTTTATTTCACTATGGCGTGGTTGACGGTGTAGCTATCTGAGTGAATGTCAATGACACTTTTGGCTCGGTTGCATGTTTGTACCCAGAGTGACTGAGCTACAGATAACGGATAGCATTGTCTGAAAGCCAAGAAATAATAGATTGGAGGTTCAACCTCTCTTATTTCTAGAAGTAATTTTACAATAGGTTTATCGCGGAGTATTCGTTTGATGAAATACTCAATGGATTTTCACGAAATGCAAACTATGTAATACACATATTTTCATGACTCGGCATTTTAAAAGCCTTTAGCATTCTGTACTTCAATTTGAAGTACGAATGTCTGAGATTTAAATACGACAGCATATCCTTCAACAGTGAACGATTCTCTGAATAACGTAAGTTTTCTGAATTGCACTTTAAAAATTGATAGTAGTTTGTTGCATTAAAGTAAGCCATTAATTTTTATTTATTTATCAAATTTTTACATCCATGTGGAACTTAATAAAGATTAAAGTGAAAACATATTCATTCTATCACTTAGGCAGTGCACTACTAAAATATCGAGGTTGTCAAATATCCTTAATTTTTTTAACTAATTGGTAGTTTAAATCTTGTTTCAATAAGGCATTATGTTTTTAATTTCCTGTATTTGCCATGCTTTAGGACCTATTCGAAAAGTAACACATTTAATAGTATTCAGTTGGTGTAAATATATTGGGGGGGGGGAGGACACGAGACATGTTAAGAGGTATCTCAAAACGGAAAATTAATTTAGTAAGACTTATCTTTACCTTTTGCATACCTCGTAGCTTGGAATATTTGACATATTATGACTCTAAGGTTTAATTTTTAAACGCTATAACTGTCATGCTTTTTTTTTTCCAATTACATTTTAAAATAAGATTCCGATGGAAGCTTTTCATACTCACAAGTAAAATAAAAATTAAGTGCATCTTAAAATAATATTTCTGAATTAACAAAGTGCGTATGTAGAGATTCCATTATTTAAGATTCCGTAGTTATTTGCAAGATAACAATATGTACATTTCTTATTCACATTTCCTCTTCGATTTAAGCCCTGAAATGTTGTGTATTTTAGGATTTTAAGTGTTTCAATGGATATAAGTATGATGAGATCATCATATACAAGCAAATGAGAGCGGCCTCGACAGTTGATGTTTCCTCGTGATAAAGAGTGATGTTCTTAATGCAAAGTCGAACCTCTTTCCCCTGTGTTTGATATCTATCAAGGTAGGTTTGTCCCTAGATTATAGTAGTTTTATTTTATAATTTAATTTCATTTTACAGCATCGCAAACAGTTTATAAGTGGTAGAAGGTGACTGTCTCATGCAGAATAGATGCTCATGCGCATTTTCAAAATATTCATTAAATGAAGCTATGAGCAGTCAATTATTTTTTTTAATTTATCCTTCAACCATGAAGCTAGGACATTCCTTAATGTGAGAAGTGTGTTGTAGAACTTAAATAGGAAATGCTTACTTAAAGTAGCACTTGCCTCACTGTGGTAAGAATGGTGTTGAGCACATTTCATCAGCACTTATAAAAAAACTATATCTTAAAAGCGAGTCTGAAATAGATAGTTATCTGGGAGTGTATATAATATATATTTATTAACCCTCAAACAGTACAGTGGTTTGAGAGGAAATATATGGTACGATCTGGTCGGATCCGACCCGATCTCTTTTTAAGGAGATTTTTAGTAGAAATAAGTACACAATAAGCATTTTTGTTGAATAATAACATTTATTTATAATATTTTACATGAAATAAAACCCTTTTTTGTAGAAAAAATGACAAAAGAATTGCGATTTTGCTAAACAAAGAAAATCTCTTTCACTTTTACATAGAATGTTGTATATATTAGGTCTGATTTGTAATTTAGTCTACCTAGTTTTAGAAGTTAGTAAAACCAACTTTCAGAGCACAAAAATGTAAAAAATAATATACTGACATTTTTGGACTTCAAAATCGAAATAAAAAATTAAAAAATCGAAATTCAAAATTTTTTTAAAATGACTAGTGTTCTTGAATAATGTTTTTCAACAAAGACACTCGTATTTACTTATTCCTATATCTAGTAGGGTGGTCTAGTAGGTCTATCTGGTAGGGTTCCTTGTCAACCCGATCTCTTGCAATGAGAGGGGAGAGTATGGGAGGGGGAAACACACCCTTGGGTCGGATCCGACCTCCCCACTGTATTGTTTGAGGGTTAAAAGTGCAATTCTTATGGGTATAAGCACAGAAATCTTGATGCACTGAATCAGGGAAAAGACAATACACATTTCCACGTGATGTATGTGTGTATGTATATATATATATATATATATATATATATATATATATATATATATATATCCAATGGCGTAAGCTTTTCTTCAGCTCTGACCTCATGGATTGGGACATACCACTAATATTCCTCTGTAAGACTCAAAAAGAAAGCTTGGACCGCCAGCCAAAAAGTTCTAGATCACTTAGCCGCAAAGCGTTACCAGGGTGCACCACGAGGAGGTGGATCTACGTTGAACCCCACGTGCTGTATATTAAAAGTTTTTAATTAACAGTTTATTGTGTAAACAGATACGTAGATGAAATCCGTAAAGCTGGTTTACTACAGCAACTAGAGATCTTAAAAAAACCTATTTCTGTTTTTTTTTTTTTTTTGAACGATTAGTCAATGGTCAAAACAAGCTTTATGGACAGTCTGACTCTTGTTTGGTGAACACCCTCGTTTAGTTTCTTTATGTACCAGAGTGAACAAATCCTCACAATGTTCACAACATATGATCATATCTTAATTAGAAAGGTGTCTCATAATTTATGGCGATTGGGAGAAGGAAGATGTAGATTCTAGCAAATAACTTCTTTCATGTTTTATAGGATATATTTTTTTCTCATTTGGTTGCAGAAATTAGAGCGAATCCATTTTTTACTGAAAACTCTTTAAGTTTATTGAGAAATACTCTTATAAGACAACTGTATTAGTAAAACAATCAACTGATGAACAAAATTTTAGAATTAAATATCAACAATACATGATACTTATTCGAAACTTTTTATAATGAATGAACTTTAGTCTTATCTGTGCGAAAAATTTATTTTAATGGGAAATAAAATTAATAATCTAAATCTAAATTTTAAAAGGACTGCAGTAAAAAAAAGGACTTTAATAATCAAAATTTTAAAAGGACTGCAGTAAACTGATTATTTGATATTCGAGATTTTATCTTGTATTAGCAGTATACGTTCAATCACGTTTGTTTTTATTTGTTCATTTATCAATGAATATCGGTTAAATAGCATTTTATCGCTCTTCTATAATTTAAATGAGAGGTTGAAGAAAAGGAATACATAAATTGTGTAATTGCCAAGCATTAAAGTCTGTAACATTTCTCTTTATATCTTTTCCTGAAAGCTTACTTTCTAATAGGAGGTTGAAATTCTTATTTCGTTAATGCTTCCTTTAATTCTATGATTAGGAAACAATGCTTTATCTGAATTAATTATCAATTATTTAAATCATACAATTTTGCTTTTTGAAAATGGAATAATCTCTTAACTAGGTTGAGATTTATTTGAAAATTAAATCATTAATTGTTTTTGTTACTCACACGAAGGCTCTAACACGTAATAAGTAAAACTGGCGATAAATTTTATTTTGTTGTGACCAGGTAAAATTATGATAAGCTTGGCAGGCATTCAAATTTAGTTAATTCACTATTAACCTTGCTGAGCATGCATATGGATGCAGTAATGCGTAATAAATGTAGTAATGCCTGTACTTTATGTTGCTTTTTGTTGCAGAGAAAAAATCTAAATATACTTTAAAGTATTTTCTTAAAATATATTAAATTTGTGTTCATCACTATAACTTTGTATATTTACAAGAACAATTTGAAGGAAATTATTTAAAAATAAAGATCATTTGCACATCCATTTCCATAACGATAGATGCGAATGCCATTACCCCCCCCCCCCCTCATTTGTGGCCTTTATGGATAGTTAAAAAGATTTCAATAAGGTAACGTAATGACCATCTCAGGTAGACTTCACCATTAACAATATTTAATGCTTTTTTATACATACAAAAGCATTGTGTCATTTTGATGAAAAATTGATCGAAATATTTTCAACTGATAAATATTTTAACTGAAATTTAATGAGTCTTTTTAATATACAAACACTTATTGTAATAAGTTGCAGTAACAAGTTTGTGTATAATTGTTTCCTTTCTCAAAAAGAAATTTAAGTTGTAAAGCTGAGTACTAAGTTTATCAACTTGCATGATGTTATATCGTATTAGTTCATTTTATTCAATTTTTTGCAAGTCAGAATCCTCAATATTTTGAAATAAGGCCAGTTATTCAATTAACGTTAAAGAGTAATGTTACAGCTATTAATTAATATTAAAAGAGTATGTACTTTCCTTGGTTTTCCTATTATTTTGTTTGTAAATGATGCATAAACAGTGAATTAATTTTAAATTACTGCTTGCTTTAAGATGCTTTACTATTTAATTGGTAAATTGAACAACAGCTTATACCAATCCTGCCACACCAGTTGTAATCTCCTTCCCTTGTGTCAGAACACAAGAACACGGTAATCTTAGAATTGTCACTAAATTATTTCAACAATTCACTAAAGTGTGAGTTTTTTTTTCAGGCCTGTATAACTATTTAACACTAAACTCTCTACATCCAATTAATAAATAAGAATACAATAAACGTTCAGTGAGTAGGTACGTTAATATTTTAAAACCAGACAGTTAACAGAAAAGTATCAGCGAAAGCCAGGTACCAAACTTATGTGATAAAAGCATCGTTAAGTTTCTACTTCGTAAAAGTACCACACGTTCTTTATATTTTTATGTTGACTTTTGTCTTTGTCAAAAAAACGCTCTTTTTTTCTACAGGACAAAAAGAAGTTCGGTAAGTAAAGTTTATGTTATGCAAGATAAAGGAAGACTGCCCATTGAAAAATGAATTAACAGAACTACAGGTGGATCTGAAACTCAAAGGTTAGTAATCAACTGGGGACCCAACCCTGACGCATAAATCAAACAGCTATAAAATGATCAGCAAATTCAAAGTAAATGATATGGAAGGCCAAGAAATAAGCAAAAGAAAGGAAAAAAATTGGTTTCTGAGCTATGGCCAACAACAAAGCCATCGAAATAAACATGAATGTGGTAACTGCTCTCTATAATAGGATATGCTATTATTTTTAGTCAGTTAATCAATTGTAACTAAAATCTTAGGCAGTTTTATTTTTTGGTCGGGGAGATTTGCTCTTCAACCCAGATCAAAAATTACCGAACTCTTTAGAAATTCCAGAATTCCAGATATGAAAAGCATCCAAAAAATTGAAAAACCTGCAACTTTAAAATATTAGGCATACATTTTTTGGGCTGACAGTCGTCTTTTTCAGTTTGACATGAAGTGACCTGGGTCACTTTTACAAGTAGTATTACTCAATATGTTTTACAAACAACCTAAACTTTTAAGAGAAGAAAAATTCAAATGGACTGTTCAGTTAAAAGCGATAAAAAAATTCACGAAAAGAAAAACTATAGAACCGTATTCCAAAGGGAATTATTATGAAAATCCTGGAAGAAAGAGAACGTTATTGAATTTAACCATGTTTAACAAAAGAGCATTTCCAATCATGCAAGCGTTTTATGTGCGATAAAAAGTAAGAGATTGGTGAGTTTGTCTTGGTAGTGAAAAGAAATTCGCATAAATTTACAAAAGGCGATACAAGGAAGTGTAAAATTTATTGTTAACTGAGAATATTAAAGATGATATACAGGAAAGGTTCCATAAAATCTGACTGATGTCGTTGTAGTTATAAACATAGTTATGTAATATGATTTGATAATGGCTTATATGGTTTGAGAAACCTTACTGCTTGACTTTCATATACTTCATATTTCTATACAATTCACGAAAGCGGTCGTCTTGTTTCTACTAGTGATGGGCTATGATTGCTTACTGATACATCTCGGCAGTATAAATATCGTTTCACAATCCTTTTGCGAGCTCTGTAATTGACAGGCGGACTTGGACTTACCCATACACTGAGTTGCCCCGCTCTACCTCCAGCTTGAATGTGGGAGAGATTGGATAGCTAGGAAAATTTTGGGTTCATTTACGTCTAAGTAATCTTTTGTTTATCTGTAATTGTTTATATATATATATATATATATATATATATATATATATATATATATATATATATATTAATTAGTCTTGTAATCCGACGTTAGAAATTTAAAAAAAAAATATCCATAAAAGTTACTGACTTATTTGGCAACGATTATATTCTTGAGATGGACATACTTCTGTAAATGCTCTGTTTTATTTGTTAGCGGTGAAAATGTCAATCTATTGACATAATTAAGGATAAAAGTTTATTCCGTCCACAGCTTTCTCTTATACGGAGGTATTACAGAAAGCAAGTCGTCCCGACAGCAACCCTGCTCAGTCGGGTTCAACGGACCCATTGGGCGAGCGAAACCCGCTCCCAAACCCGAAAAGGAGAACAACCAATTTTTTGGCACAGTCAACTTATCACTTTAAACTATCCACTTTAGCAGCAACTCTGTTGTTCCAGACCAGTTCCAGGTTGCACTGATTATTTACAAAATACAATTAAACATATACAATTCAATATCTATAATGCAAAGCAAATAATAATACTATATGATACGATGACAATGATATATTTTCAAAATATAAACTAAGCAATACTCAATATATGTACAGTATGGTTCAAATAATTGTAACACTATAGAACACAATAGATATGAAATACCATACGACACATACAATACCATACAACACTGTACAATACAATATCTGTTCTATATAATTCTACATATACACTTCAATACATATACTTTAAAATCCAAAATAATTATAATACCATTCAAAACGATTCAATATATAAAGTTTGCAATATAAATAATTACAATACTATTCAATACGATGACACTAATTTTATACAATATATGTTCATACAATATTCTATATATATGCAATACAATACAAATTGATATATGTATATACGATACAATACAAATACATACAATATTCTGTATATATGCAATACAATACAAATACTTATAAATCAGTAAAACACATACTAGACAACACTATATAATTCTATTGACATAATTAAAACATTCCTTAAAATTTCCTAAAATATGTAGTAGTTTTATTTATTAAGTTCTATTTATACAGCTTTTATATCAGATTCCCTTTGTTTTTGATACACAACTAAAACTTTGAATGGATTGTTAAGATTCTATGGCAGTGCATAACTATTCGATCTCATCTTATTACCTACCTGAAAATATTGAATTATGCATAAGAGGAACGCATACTCCTATGAAAATTAAGAACTGGATTTTATTTCGATTTAATTAATTTAGTTTATCAGCCCGACGTTGATTAGATGTGATTCCTGTCGGCAGAGACAATTCCATCTAATGCTCTCCTGTCTGATAAACTACATTAATAAGCTCGTAACTGGCTGCCAATCTTAATTTTTACTGTTGATTATTATAAGTTGTGTGTTCATATTAATAGAATTTTACTTTCATAATTAGTCTGTGTACAAGATGAATTCGCTTACGTGGACTAGATGTAAAGACATAATAAGTTATTGTTAACCTACTTCGGTAAAACGTAGAAATTTGAAAGTAATATTATATTTACAAAATGCAGTTCTTAAACTCGTTAAAATGACAACTGTGGATAAGTTGAAGAAGCGTATCACTCAAGCAATTCGTGTAATAACTCCTGATATGCTACGAAACACTTAGAAAAGAACTGGATTACCATTTAGACGTTTGTTGTTCTACAAAAGGTGCACACATCGAAATCTATGATACAATGAGCGAAGTCTATTATTGATATTTAAACTTGGTGAGATGTTCTTTCTATTTAAATTTTTTTTCAGAAATTCTAATGGGTGTTTCCGTAAAAATAAGTCATGAATTTTGGATACCTTTAGTCCGGACATCCTGTGTGTATATGTATATTTATATATATATACTGCATATGTATGTGTATATATCGATCGATCGATGAAATAAAGCATTTAATAAAATTTTTACTAGTTTGAAATTGCAAGAATATATTTAAGAATTAATCACCATGGATACAATATATCACATCCCTGTTATACACTTTGCATGTATAATTTTGCTTTAATAACGACATTATTGGTGTAAGGTTAATTTGCAATTTAACATACAGGCAAATTAGATGGAGTGCGTAGTTAACTATTCCTACTGAGCAATGCTAATTTACTGCCGTAATTCAGATATATACAACGGTGAACTATCGCGTGCGTCGCTACCATCATGGAATAACCATAGAAATTCCATTTAATATTCAGTGATATGCTGTTAACTCTTCATTAGAAAAAAAATGCTGCACATATTTATAATCCTTTCTTATATTAGATGCTGTTTCAATAATTACTTAACCAATTAGAAATCTGAAAGCTCTCGTGTAGGCACATTAGTTATTTTGAAGCGATGCAAGTTTTAGTTAATTATCACTGAAGAGTGTGAGATTGGATTGTAATGACATGATCTCTCTTCGAAGCATGGATTTCAGACAAAAGGCTCTCCCCATCAGACCGTATATAATGGACTACTGCATAGTACGTGATATAAAGGCCGAGAATTAATTAACAGAAGGAAAAGAGATAAATGAGGACAATCTAATTAGAGACCACCTAAGAATGGATATGTGGTCGGGATATTCTGCTCGAACAGTTTCACGTTTCGCCGCATAAGATTCTTTTATTTAATTAAAGCTGCAGAAAGGATACATGATAAATATTTTGATAACTCCTGAGATGTAAATTAGGGCTACATTAGATAAATTTGTACAAAATTAGCGATATTGCACTTTTGAAAAACTGAAATATCCCTATATCAATTTTTCCTAATTTTAGCTTTTAGTTCATTTTATTTAAAAATTTGCGTATAATAAAAACTGATTGATATTCTTAAATCACACGTGAAAACAGCATATTTATTTAGCGAGGGAATATTTTTCTTCCATATATATACGTACAATCAATTTATGTATTTAGAATTTTTGATAAATTTATGCTCTCCAAACTCCGTCTCATGAATTAGGGCAACTTTAAATAAATTAATGTAAATTAGCGGTACGGCAATTTCCAAACAAAATTATACCAGCTTTCCTTAGTTTTAGCTTTTAGTTCAATTTACTTCTAAAATTGCATGTAAAAAAAAAATAGATTGTTATTTTTAAATCATACGTAAAAACAACATATTTGGCGAGTGCATATGTTTCTTACACTTATCTATAGGACTATTCTTCTAATGTATTTATGCATATATGTTTATATGCATACACGTACATTCAATTTATGTATTTTGACTTTTTGATAAATTTATGCTGTCAAAACTTCGTCTCATTAATTAGGGCAACTTTAAATAAATTAATGTAAAATTAGCGATACGGCAATTTCCAAGAAAAAAACTATACCAGCCTTTCCTAGTTTTAGCTTTTAGTTCAATTAATTTATTTCTAAAATTGCAGGTAATAAAAAAATAGATTGATATTCTTAAATCATACGTAAAAACAACATATTTGGCGAGTGCATATGTTTCTTACACCTATATATAGGCCTATTCCTCAAATGTATGTAGGCATACATGTTTTTATACACACGTACATACAATTTATATATTTTGAATTTTTGATAAATTTATGCGCTCTAAATTCAGCCTCATGAACGTCATAATTAATAAACCTTAAATAGTTGAATACCGTATTTTCACCTCGTTTTGGACCTCTCAAAAGATATGTGACCACTTAAATGATGATTTTACGAAGTTTTCAGCTCGTAAAGTGTGATTTAAATTCCAGCTTTCTTCTGGCTGATGCTTAATGTTCCTGGAGAATACTTGACTAGGTTATGTACTACACGGCAGTTACGAATGCAGCACATTAAAATACTTTGCATGTGTTGTCGGAGGAGAGAATTTTAATTAAAATGGTCAAATTGCACAGAATCATTTACCATTCATTATGAATGTATTTCAGTAAAATAAAATTTAAATCTATTGGCACTGATTTGAAACATAAACATAACTTTATTTTCAGAGATAATTCCTAGAAATTTTGAAGGTTATTTCAGTAAAAATGTAGTTATTTCGGGAATGAGTACACACTCTGCAAAACAAAGCTCAAATTTTAAAATAGTTTCTGAAATGGAAGTTTTAAAATGATTTTGGTTTGTACTTTTATAAATAATTGACAGTATCATTCAGCATTGGATTAGAAAAAAAAATACCTGTTCTACCTAAATTTACTCTTACATAATTTTTCAAATGTACCTTGAAAACCAATATACTTTTTCTGAGTGGTATTAGATTTTAAAAAAACTAGGGGCTTCGCTCCTAGGCTTGTTACGGTCGCTCCTTTGTTAGGGCTAATAGCGAGATACATAGGGGTGATTCTCGGGCAATGTAACAGCTTCCATCCATTTACTGTTGTCACCCTTATGCGAAGGGCTTTTTATCACTGTTGAATTATCAGCTTTAAAATTCCATTAAAAATCTATTCAATTAAAAGTTTTAAGATAGAGACTTGAAATATTGTTTATATGAATAAGACAGCTTTCAGCTTCCTCATGATGTAAATATTTTCTTTGTAAGATAAAAACTCGAGGAGCATCAATATTACATCCACATATGGGACGATATTTCTTGAAACACTGTTTCCTTTTTTGATGAAAATATTAGTCTGTTTTAAAATATTTTTAAACAAATGAGGTCTAGTTTGAAAGAAAAATGTCTGTAGTCTTAGAATGTAAAAAGATCAAAATTCTACGATTTTTTGGCGAGTTATCGTAATCTGAAGATGGAAAAAGTCAGTATTTTCCCACAAAACATAAAATTTAAAAAAGTCCGACGGAGATGAGACATGTCTTACTTTGGTTCCCCCATTTTTCTGCATCCATTGGTATCGCTCTCGACCCCATGCCCCCAGCGATTTCGGAGGAGATTTCGTGACAAGCTTTTGACAGCGGCAGCAGGAGTTACTTTTTTTTATAATAGAGATTAAATATGAAATTGAAAAGAAGGTCGAACAAACATTTTTTCCGAATTTATATGAATTTTTTTTTTTTTTTATATGTAGTTTCGAATTATACAGGATTTCTTACATAATTCAAGTAAAATACGTGTCTTACAGGATTATTTTTTTATAAATTTTTCAGGAGAAAGGAAATCAAAATTATTTTAATTTTTCTCATTAGAACCACTTTCACAACTTTTTCATAAACGAAATAGTTTTTTTCCTTAAAAGAAAGTTAAAATTTTCAAATGCAGTAAAACCTCGTTTATCCGGCCCTCGTTGATCCGGATCTCTGAATAAACCGGATCAGATTTTTAGACATTTTTTTAAAATTTAATGTTCACATTAGATAATTTTTAAATATGATAGCAAGAACATAACTACAAGTATTCCAAATATTCGCTTTTTAGTTTGATTCAATGTACAGTTCATGTATAGAATGTCCAATAAATTATGGTAATAAAATGTTTTTTGTTGAGTTCAAGAAAGCTTTACTAGACATACCAATTCTTTCCTAAGAAACGGTGTAAAAAGTTATTTTTATATTTTTCGATGTCTTGTAAACAATACTATGTAATTTTTTTACAAAACATAGTTTTTTATCATAATAAACGGTACGTCTGCTTAGTGAAGGATTTTGTTTTTCTTATTACCCATATTATTACTCGGATTTTCGATTGTTCGGGTTGCCTGTGGTATCAGTTGTTCCGGATAAGTGAGGTTTTACTATACATCCAAAAAAAGACTGAATTTTGTGCTTTAAGAGAAAAAAATAAAAATATGATACACCTTGCTAATAAGGAGCTAGACCGCCATTGAAAGAAACTTTCTTAGTATTATGACAGTAAACGATATACCTTTCAAAATCCATGAAAAGTGTAACTTTTGGCAAATAGAACAATGAACATAATAAAAAAAATATTTAGGAGTTACTTTAATGCAAGTTATATCAACCTATTTAGAAACTTAATTCGATAATTATCTTTTATTGATATGCATTATATTTCATAGCGTTTCAAGCATATAACGTAAAAGTGGCGTACTACACTCTGGTAAGAGCTCCACTTAAAAGAATCATCCCTTTACAATTGAAACAGGTTAAGCCATCGAGTTGTAAAAGATGTCGGAAGCCATGGTATTTTTAAACGATATTGTGACATAACTTGCAATGTCGTTTTTTAATCATTGTGATTAGTAAAACTAGATGTCATGTTTAGCATAAATGTATCAGTTTTGTAATTTTAGGAGATAGAAGTATGATATCAATATGAATCTACCGATCATTTCAAATGTAATTGTTCTCAAGTGTGCCACTATAAATCTGCTTAGATAGTTACGCGTCAATGAAAAAAAACATCACATGAGTTTATTAAATTACGTTCCCTTTTCAAATGTTTTTCCTTTTTGTCAACAAATGAAACTTTCTTTGGTTATTTTAAATCTTCTGTTTAATGCATTAATAGCAACAAAATTACGTTATTTAGTTGCTGGCCATACAATCTTACAGTGAAAATTATATTAAAAAAACACTAAAAACCCTATTTTAGTAAACAAATGATAGTTGTTTAATTAATTGTGATGCATTCACATCTTACATTATAATAAATAATATTTCTGGAGATAATGAGAGAGATTTGGATCATTACCTTAAATTATCGCCCTGATTAAGTTTACTCTGCGCGTGATTTAACATTTAGGCGCAATTATACTACAATCAAGACACTAATGTCCGCAACTGAATTGTATATTCCTAAATATTTATGGTTTTTGGGGGATGAATTAAAATAATTAGTGACATTTGCTACCTTAAACTTCTAATTAAGTTAATTGCTTCGTGTAACCTATTATTAGTTAATTTCATGTAAATCCTTTTTATCTGCCTTTTACAGACTAGCAACAAAAAAGTAAATTTATAGCAAATTCACAATGATTTTTTGCTTGAATATTCTTCCCTTTGTTTTACAAAAATTAACTTAGCTTGCCACTTACGATCGGTCAAGCTTATTTGATCGTGATTATGAGCTTTTATTCCATTTTCAGGCTGCAAGGTCTAAATATTTCATAATGGAAGATGCCTTTATCTTTTATTTCGGTATCATAGCGTGCTTAATACCACCATCATCATCATTAAAACGTCAGATTATATCTCACGTCAGGTAATTTTTTGTAGGATAGGGAACACTGATCTGAAATTTAGGGCAATCCCATCAGAAAAAATATATTTCTAATATTTTGCACGAAGCTGTATAATTTGCTACAATGGAGGAAGAAAAATCACTCTAATTATTCAATATCTGATGTATTAAAACTTGCTTTTTTATCTGATATTACGAAAAGATTTTCGTATAAAAACTCTGTCTAGGTTATGCTTTGTAAAGTAGGAAAAGGAGGTTAGATATAGTTAATGAACTGTAAAATTTAAACGTGTTCGGTATGATATTATAGAGCTAATCTTTCTGAATCCAAAATCATGTCATTGTGATTCATAAATCACTATTTTAATTTTATTTCAAGGAATTGATAATTTTTCTATAATTTTCAGAATATTTTCATTTTGAATGTATATATTCTTAAACACTCAATAGAGTAAAAGTAAATAAAGCTATCTTTCTGGATTCAAAAAATTCCATATTCAACTGTATGCAAGTTTATTTTTTACATTGAAAGCAACTTTATTTACAAGCATATTTAAATAGCACTTTAAAATTGAGACTAACTACTTGGAGTATAAATAAACACATATATACTATGTGTCTATATGTATGTACGTATATATGCATACAAATAAGCTTATAAAGCAGGTTATTCGCACTTGAGGGAAACGATTTTGCAATTCATTTTTGTTGTTTGCACTTTGAGATAAAAATTTGGCAACTTCAGACTAATCATCTACTACTGTTTTGTTTTGATTGAAATGTAAAAATAAAAGATTTATTTTGAAAATGGCTCCTAAAATTGATAGATGGCTCGAAGGTTAGGTAACTGCGCTTTCCGAGGAGAAATATTCGTCTTAACAAATTATAAAGAGGTATAAAAATCGCGGTTATGGCATTTCAAAAAAAGATATTTGTAATATATTAAATTTGAAAGGAAAAAAAAGTCCAACTGAAAGTAAAAATTAAACCATGACCGCGAAACCCCATCTTAATACTGTTCGAACGCAGGTAAATATCAAGAAAGTGAAGTCTCTGATCCCAAAAGAAAATCCACCGACTCAAAGATCCATTGCATCAAAACTAGGAATGTCATCTGGCACTGTAAGAAAAATCATTAATAAAGATTTGAAGTTAAAAAAGGTGTTTAAACCTAAAGTTCATCTGCTTTTGCCAAAGCATATTGCTGAAAGATAAGCAAATTGTAGAAAATGATATGAAAGACATCTAGCTGCTGAAAAATGGAAATTTGTGGTAACATTCGATGAGACATGGGTTTATTTAAGTGACTGTAATAAAAAAAAGATTATTTTTTTATTGCTCAACTGACGGGAAGGACCGTACAAAATGGCTTCGTCAGTCTACAGACAAGTTCTCAAAGGGATTCAAGATAGTTGCAGAATTTTGTTACAACAGCAAATTAAAAATCAAAAAAGTCAGAAGTAAAACAAAAATTAATTCACGTTACTATCAGCAGAATATTTTGGAACCAATTTTTGACGAAAAAAAATACCAGTCTTATATGGAAAGGACATTGATAAAGTTAAGCTTCATATGGACAAAGTCTCTAAGCACACGTCTAAATAAACTGCAGCTTAAAAAGTAAAAAAATAATCAGAAACATGAATAAAGTGTATTCCATTTATTGAAACACCTGTAAAATCACCTGACACATCTCCAATGGACTTTAGCGCTTTCGGTTTATTAAAACGAGCTTTAGGAAAGCTGCATCCAACAATACTGAACAGACTTTGGAAAACGGTCCAGGAGGGATGGGGAAAAATTGACATGACAGTACTAAGAAAGTTTAATTTCATGGAAAATTCGAGCTAGAGCTATTTTCAAGAATCATGGCTATCAGACAGAAGCAAATCGCTGCAAAAAATACGGCATTTATACATAAAACTTAACTATCAAAATCGTTTCCATAACGTGCGAACGACCTTCTGTATGTGTATCACTAGAGAGAGAGAGAGAGAATGCGTGTATACAAGTGTATATATATATATATATATATATATATATATATATATATATAGTAGATATATTATATATTATATATATATATATATATATATATATATTATATATTATATATATATATATATATATATATATATATATATATATATATATATATATATATATATATATATATATATATATATATATATATATATATATATATATAAACAAGAAAACGAGACATATTAAATTACTTTAAAAGCATATTCTCTTTTTAAAAGTACAACCCCTTTTTCAAGTTGTAACCTGAAAATACGGTGGGTTATAATTTATATTAGCCCTGCAGATAATTAAGCAGGCATTTGAAATATCTAAACTCAATAACATCCCCATATATCTCTGGTTTGAAACCGAAGGCCACATTAAATTTATATATAATAAGTCCTGTTTTGAAATTCTTCCTTTTGCTAAAACTCAGATCTAACAAGCGCGTGATCTAGCAATTAATTAATCCCAGTCAGAACCACGACGTAGGCACGCGAACTCCACGAGACTAAATTCGTCCAATTAAAAATTAAGTAATTTAGACCCTCTGGTGTCAATATCACCAAACACTCATTTAATATTTGCCTGAACAGAAGACTTTTCTCTCTTCGCAACTAACTCTCGTTGCTGTCAAATCTGCTGTCCACGGACGCCAGAAGTCCGTTGGTCAAGACGGCTCTTCTCTCTTAATTATGCCATGTAAGCACTGCTGTTAACACGTGCCGTCCTGGCATGGACACCGGACAAGTCCAGTGGCCACTGCAGCATTCGTAATGCTTGATAATTAAATAAAAGGGATTTCCTGGATATCGTCTGAAATCTGTGTTCCTCTTCGCTGGCTCCATGTTTGTTTCTCTCATCACTGAACGAGCAACTGCATGATTCCCTTGTGCCTACTGCATCACCCAGAAATTCTACGCTTAAATTTCAGTGTATATATATAAATTTCCCATTCTGATTATTATCACATATATACATGATGAATGTGTATTTAATACGCAATTTGTGACAAATATCTAGGAAAGTGTTTTACTAGGTTTATCTTCCAAAAAGATATGTTTTTTCACGAATGAAAAAATTCCTGCCGTAATAATTAAAATATATTGAACTTATTAGTCAAGATTTTATACGTGTACATAAAACCCGAGTTAAAATTTTTATTTTAGTAGAGATGCACCACATGAGATAAATAAATTTGGATACATGATAAGCCCTTCCAACATTTTACTTTAATTCTGTAAGTTCTTGTAACTCACAAAAGCAACGGTTGGGAATATTTCTGAAAATTTTAGGCCCTTTTCTGACCTAATAATGTCATAAATGTTATGCAACGTAATCACATTACCCAAGATTAAAACTTGAGAAGGAAGACTAAGCCTCAAAAGTAAACTAGTCAGTGACTATTTACATAATAGTTCTTTAAGAGAAATGCCGTCCCCCTCTGAGATGTTGGTTCAGTCGCTAAGGGTTTGTTCTGTATTTGACTCAGGATAAACATCTAAAGTCGGTGGACAATTAGTTTAATCCCTGGGGCATTGACGCATGAAGGTTGTCATCTTGATTCCAGCCTTTACACCTCGGCAGTTTTAGATCTAGGCAATTTTAGAAGTAGTATGAAGAGAAAATAACGCTTATGATATGTAAGCTATTGAAAAATTTTGGGCTTGAGAATTGTTTTCCTAGCTTAAGTGCACGGAATAAACTCTATCAAATTTACCAGGAACTGAATTTCCGCGAGAAGTAACTAAAGACTACAAGATATTATGCACATATTTGTAATTGAAACACAGTCCATGGGTGGATTGCAAAAGGAAATCATTTTCTATTTTTTTGTATTCGGACACTAGAACTCCATGTTTATTTTATTGTAGTTCAAAATTCAGAATCCTGAGCTAGGTTAAGCAAAAGTTTCAGGGGCTTAATTAGGGAGTTATTGCTTACAGTTGTAAAATTAAAAGGGAAGATTTTTTTCTCCTTAATGTAAGTGAATATATATATATATAGTTTGTGTGTGGGCGTGCGCTCGCGCTTGTAGACGGGCAATACTGTAAATAAGGGTAAAAATACAGCTGTTCATATGGAGTAGAATTTTCTTTATGTGGTGCGTGGATAGGAGCAGGGTACGAGCTCCTGTACCAAATAGTACCAATTTTGAGTACCAATTTTCACCGCTGGGGGGGGGGGATGCTTGATAAAAACTGAGGTGGCACCAGGAGGTGATGTTGGTTCACCTGTACAGTGCCTCCATTACAAGCAATCACCAAATCTCCCGGTATCATCGAGTGATTAACGATAAGACATAATATAGACGCCTCAATTCTATAAATATAAAAAATGTGATAGAATGGAGGCGGGATATAAGATTATTTCACAGTACAAAATATAAACTAACACATTCATGGCTTGAACAGTAATGTTTTTGTATATATACTAATCATTTAGTAACACAGTTGTTGTTGGTGACATATTTAATATTTCATATGTCATAAATTTTTAACAGAGAAGAAAAATTGTCTCGATCTTAACCTTTTCTACATATAGGGTACTCCGGGGCTTGTTGACCCATTTTTTCTTCAATATTTAAAAAAAAAAATAATTTTTTTTTTAGTTTGTACCAATCAGTACATCGTAAAGTATAACCACGTATGAGAAAATTTGTAAAATATTAATTAATAGCTTCTATATAAATCTCAGCAGGACATCAAGTCACTAGGCCAACCTGTCCCATCGAACGGGGCAAGTTGGCCCTCTAAGTTGATTTGATTTTCGGATTACTAACGGAAATGGAAAAACACATAAAATATCAAATGTAATTTTAATATGGTATATAAGACACATAGGATAAGAAAAGATACTTTGTCCAACTTAACTACTGCCTTCATAGATCTTTCGCATCATCACAATGAATGCGAACATAAAATATCGTGTCCCCAGTAACTCATGATTCATGTGCCCAACTATTGCACCTGGTACATTGAATCCAGTCTTCTCCTGATTTATTGACAATTTTATTGACTTTTATAGGTTTATGAATGTAGAATACAAACTCTTGGACTGAAGGGAAACTTGGGCCACTGGGCCAACTTACCCCATGTTGCCATTTTGGCTTTTGATCGTTGTATCAAGTATTCTGTTAATATTTTTTCAAATCAGTAGGTAGTAAATTCGCTCTGAAGAACGATCATTTAGATTGCTATTCACTTAAGTGAAACTTTAATTTAGAAACAAATCAGAAACGATTATTTGTAAGTGCAAAAAAAAATCACTTCAGTGAAAATTTGAAAATTGGAAGTAACTTTTGTTTGATTGCTTCATCGCTGCTGACGCTGTTATGGGTGAAAGAAAATGTACTAAGCTTAGCTAGTAACGCAATCTACCGGATAGTCTGAAAAATATCGGAGATGGGCCAACGTGCCCCTAAGGCCAACATGCCTCGGTCTACCCTACTTCAGATGACCCTCATTTCTTTTGTAGTTTTGATACAGCAGTGATATTCACATATTTAAACACAAGGCGAGCAGAATCAGAAGCAAGGAGAAAAGTTAGGTATAAACCCCCCAAAATGTAGCGTTTAATTGAAATATTACAAAAGAAATTACGAAGAGAACCCTTTTTTTTCTATTTTAGGTTTTGATTTGGTTTGATTTGGATCGCTACGGTGAGCTTTTTGCTACACGGGGGCTAATTAGACCGGTACCTACAGTTTATAGCCGATTCCGAACGGCTACAAAGATCCATACCATCAGTGGGACTCAACCCACAGCATCTGAACCGAATGCCAGCGCCCTAGCCATTCGGCCATCACCGGCGTTTCTACTTTAGAATAAAGCATAAATCTTTAAATAAATAAATAAATGTATACGGTCAAACCTCGATTTTTGTGGATTTTATTCTCCTCATTTATGTCTCACTGTGAGCTATATTAAACGCTGTACTCTACCGAGTAACTGAGTATAACTGTCTAATATAAATGTTAACATTATACTGCATCTTAAACACTTAACATGCATTTTAGTCCATTTTTTTACATGCATTATGCACCCCGCCCACATTCTGTCTGTCCTACGTGTGTAAGAATCTACATTTTCGATACCATAATTTAAATTTGCAATAAATATTTAGCTCCCTTACAGTATGTTAATTATTTTTTAAAAGCTATTGTCAAACTTCCCCAACATTCAGGGTGGTCCTGGATCCATAACCCTGTAAATATAAAGACCGTATGGCGTGTGTGTGTGTACACACACACACACACGCATATATATATATATATATATATATATATATATATATATATATGGGGGATTAAAATTTATTACTAAGGATATTTGAATAATTCTAAACATTTATAAAAAATAAGCACCATGAATTAAATCTTTAATAGTTTTATTTATGAACTTCTACTTTATCACGCCTTGATTATCACACGCTAAAATAAATCATTTATAATCTTTTGCCCGAGAAGAAAAATCACAGCAAAAGTTGAGCTCGTGCCGGAAACAGGCCCTGATTTACTGAGAGAGAGCTGTTACTTTAGTTTGGTAAGAAACCCGTTTACATAAATAAAGCCGCGTCCAATTATTTTGGATTATGACGCAAGATGGAATTATTCGAAAATTTCCGGCATCCCTGATGCTTCCAGCTGATTAAAAGAGGATTACAGCGTCGAGCGTTTTGTTTATCGCCACACTAACTTGTTAGGCAAGTTATGAATGCTGCCGTAAATTGGGGATGTGACGCGGCTTTATTTTGGGGAAAACTTCATGGAAAGAGATTGATGCCGAAATCGTGATTTTTATAAAAGCGTCTACTTTTGATGGTGAATAAGAGGTGGAAGCTATTTTTTTCCTTAATTATCCACTGGCATATTGTTTTCAGATGCTGAATAAAAGGTCACCTGTTTCGATTCTCTTTTGGTTCATAAGATGCGAGTCTCTTGCACTAGAACTACCAAGTCTTTGGATGAGGTTGATTTTAGCATCGATAAAAATAGATGTATTGTAACCATTGGCAGTTCGAGTGTTTAGAATGGGAAGTAACATTCAACGGAAGTGGCAAAAAACTTTTGAAATTTCTCTTTAAAGGCTATAGAATTTTTTCCTTAACTATCAACTGGCTTTTTTTTTTTAATACTGAAAACAGGTCATCTGTTTCAATTCTCTTTTGGTTGGCAAGATGCAAGTATCTTACACTAGAGCTACTAAGTCATTGATTAAGACGGATTTTAACACTAGAAAGACGGGAATTTTTTTCTTACTAAAAAGACTGAATGCCGTCATTTTGACAGTTAAAAATAATATCAAGAATACAAAATATTTAATTTAAAAACAATCGTTAAATACTTTAAATTTTGAACATTTTTATACCAATATATAATAAATTTATATTTAGATATATTTTTATGCAGGTATGCCGATCTCACAACCTGGTATGGTTTATCCGTAAAAATATATCCATAGTTTGTGCAATCCTTAAGTTTCAACACTGACATTTCGGAAGAGCCAATATTTGTTATTTGCAAAAGGGGGAAGCGACGAAAAATAACGAAAATTTTTCCGGTATTATTTTAAAGATTTCTGCCTGTGTTCTATATTTTCGTCAAATTGTCTCAGTCTTAGTAGGTATACAACACATTTTCTCCCCCTCTTTATTATCGAATATAATTTTGTAAATGTGTGTGCACATTTAACGTAAATTAGAAAGTCATAAAATTTCAGAAGCCTCAGGACATAAATACAGACATAGCGTTCAATAGTATGTCCGAAACCGTCAAAATGACGGCAGCCGTCTTTCTAGTGTTAACATCGATAAAAATAGATATAGTGTAACTATCGGTAGTTCTAGTGTTATGAATAGGAGATAAAGTTCAACGGAAGTGGCAAAAAAAATTGAGATTTCTCTTTAATGGCTATAGAATTTTTTCCTTAATTATCCACTGGCATACTGTTTGTTTGGATGCTAAAAAAAGGTCATCTGTTTCAATTCTCTTTTGGTTCATAAGATGGCTGTCTCTTACACTAGTACTACCAAGTCATTGATTAAAACTGATTTTAACATCGATAAAAATAGATATATTGTAACTATCGGTAGTTCTAGAGTTTAGAATGGGAAGTAACATTCAACGGAAGTGGTAAACATTTCAGATTTCTCTTTAAATGCTATAGAATTATTTCCTTAATTATTCACTGGCATATTGCTTTTTTATGCTAAGAAAAGGTCATCTGTTTGAATTCTCTTTCGGTTCATAAGATGCGAGTCTTTTATACTAGAACTACTAAGTCATTGATTAAGACTGATTTTAATATCAATAAAAATAGATATACTGTAACTATCGGTAGTTCTAGTGTTTTGAATAGGAGATAAAGTTCAATGGAAGTGGCAAAAAAAATGAGATTTCTCTTTAATGGCTATAGAATTTTTTCATTTATTATTCACTGGCATATTTTTTTTGGATGGTTAAAAAAAGGTCATTTGTTTCAATTCTCTTTTGGTTCATAAGGTGCGAGTCTTTTACACTAGAACTACTAGGTCATTGATTAAGACTGATTTTAACATGGATAGATTTTAACATGGATAAAAATAGATATAGCATAACTATTGGTAGTCCTAGTGTTTAGAATGGAAAGTAACATTCAACGGAAGCAGCAAAACACATTTGTGATTTCTCTGAAACTATATTTAAAATTCAAATAAAGGCTATATAATTTTTTCCTCAATTATCTACTGGCAATTTTTTTATGCTGAAAAGGTCACCAGTTTCAATTATGTTTACTTCATAAGATCTGATTCTCTTACACTACAATTACCAAGTCTTTAATAAGGCTGATTTTGATATCGATAAAAATATATTGTGACTATCGGTAGTTCTGGTGTTTAGAATAGGAAGTTACATTCAACGGAAGACGCAAAATACATTTGATATTTCTCTGAAACGATATTCAACTCAGAATAAAAGCTATAGAATTCATTGACAGCAGTTGTAATGAATCCTTTGTATCGGTATCTGATTTTCGACCTGAATTTTTGCATCGCATATGTGCGTGATCATGTCTAAATGAGAGAAGACAGAGATAGACAAAGACAGAACTGTTACCGTGCTGACATGTTTATCCGGCTCAGAAACTCTAGTATTTCTGGGAAACCTGATATACCTGCTAAATGATAAAGGATGCAGGGAGATAATTTTCCATGATAAATGAGTTAGCATTCACGTATCGCTTAAATCAGTATAAACGCAGGAGGAGCAAAGTGTTTGGTAAAAGAAAAACCCGGTACTCGAGAATCCTATTATTTGTAATGTAACATGTCCTTTATCCAAAATAAAATAAAATACGCTATAGCACTCCAGGTACCTTTTAAAGACCAAGATACTCGACAAAAATATCCCTATTTTCAATCACCAGTAGTTAAAAAAACAATCTTAATAAATATGAAAATTTTACTGTGAGGTAAACACTCTTTCTTTTTTTAAAAAATATTGCTCTCAATTTTTTTGTAGCTTGAAGAGAAATTTTTTAATTGTTTAAAATTTTAACCGTTGTTTTTTTCATTGTTATGTCATTGCGCATATGATATCACCAAAACAGTTGTCTAGAATACCATGAAATTTCATACACGTTCAACATAAACATGTATCATTAAAATGACGAACAATTATGTCATTCCTACCATAAAAATTTTTATTACAGTAAAATTTATCAAAAACATTTCTGAAATTTAAAAAAAAATAAAAACAATTTTTTTTCTATGAAATAAGAATTTCGATTTCAAAGTTCGTCATTTTAAAGATATACTTTATCTTAAAGTTAAAAAAATATGTATATTAATATACGGATACAAGTCTGCGCGCAGTGACATAACATTGAAAAAAACAGTGGTTGAAATTTTTAAAAATATAAAAAATTATTTTCAAGCTAGAGAAAATTAAGAGCCATGTTTATCAAGAAGAAAATATGTTTAACTCACAGTAAAATTTTCATATTCCTGGAAAAAAATATTTACATAACTACTGATGATTTAAAATAGAGGTATCTTTGTCGAGTCTCTTGGCCTTTAAAATGTACCTGGCCCCTTAATGTTATTTCTGTAAAGATAGGAGATACTAATAAGTTTAGGAATTAAATTAGGTTTTCTGCTTGTTTAAGATATACTAAATGTAATCCCGATTTTCAGCTATACATATTTTATTTTACTTACGTCGAGTTAAATTTTTGGAAACTCTTTGTATCTCTACTCTTGGCATAGTTGACAGTTATGTAGGGTCGTTATAAGAAAAATAAGACCATTTATTTAAAAATAATTTTTAACCTTTTTAAAATATTTTTAATTATAAATATCACATAAAATATTTTAGAGAATGTAAGACAGAGTTGAGAGTGAAAATATGTAGTGATGAAGACATAGGAGTGATTTTGCTGCATTTAGATTGCTATTTAAGAGTGGATTTGGGTACTAGGAAGTATCTTTTTGTTGTTGTTGTGTGTGTGTCTAATGCTGAGACACTTTGTCGTGAGACATTCACCTTCTATTATTCACCGCGATTTAATGTCTACTTTACTATTGGAGCACCCTATAGGTGAACCAGTATTGCTCCCTATGAGGGGGACGACACGGAAACTAAACTAGCCTGGATTTGAACCCAAGCCCACTGAGTGGCAGCCTCAGAACATTAAAAAGTTACAGAAGTTGAATTAAAAAAACCTGAAAGATAATATTTTTAAGATGTCAGTTTCTTCATCCAAGTCATAAAAAAACATCGAAACATACTTTTTGCTAGTAATTAATTGCACTGAAATCACCGTTGAATTTTCAAAAGTTTTAATAAAATATAGACCTTAATCGTTCATCTCCGTTATTTATTCCTCTTTCGTAACCTCAATCGAGATTCTTAGAATTTAACTGTAGAATGATGCATCTTTAAGGTATCAAATGCATAAAAAAAAAATATCAACTGTTACAAAGATCAAGTGTCCTGGAAAAACTTTGAAAACGTGCCAGACAAGTTGCATTTTTAAACAATCTGCTTAGTTTCACTTCATTACGAGATGATTTTTAAGGTCAGTTTAAACCGTACCAACATTAATACATCTGAACGAAAAGTAGGTTAATTGAATTGTTCTGGAGAATTATATTTCTGATGTCTTCAGTTAGGAGCTTAATGTATTAACATGCATGCAACTCAGAGTGCCTGGCTTTGGGGATAAATGATATACTTCAGAGAATAAATGCAATTATTGAAAGATTTATTATTCCATTCCTTTCACGCCATGTTCCGACCTACATAGAGACGATTCTAGTAGTGTTTCTATGTGAATAAACATTGGTTTGTTTGAACAAAGATGGATTTGTGAATGAATTTGTGAGGAGTCAACATTAATGAAGATATGCGATACGCGAGTCAAAAAGAGTAGTTTAAATCAAGTGTTGTCTTAATTCTCTTTTTTTTTTAAAGTGTCTTTTCATACCTCAGTAGTAAAGAAAAATTATTAATAGGAATGATGAGGCAAATGTCAAACCAAAATGCTTTAAAACCTATTACGATATTTACCAAAACCGACTGTGTATTTGTATTCAAACTAATAGTTTTGCTTCGTTTATATTTACGACCAGTTTTAAAAACAAATAGTTTTTAATAGTGAAAATGTATACTTTGTTGTTGTACCTGCCATTACAATGATCAACTGTTCCTTGACCCCTTGGCCGGGGAGTGATCCGGGGATCAATGTCCCTGACCGGAAGTGCCAGATCATGTCCATATACCCTTTGGGCCTGTGTAGTGCGGCTCCGGTTTATAATAGCCCCACAAGGGTGAGTCCGTTTTGGCTAGGTGCCACCACAATTTGGAACCCCCAGGGACGACATCTGGGGGGAATCGTACCTTCCCTACCCACTGACCTCATAGTACTTTCCAGTCTATGGATTTGACATGTCCATACCCGGCCTAGACACGGAGGTAATTAAAGGCACTTGTCGAGATTCGATGAGACTACCCTCTGTACCGAAAACCGACGCGCTATCGACAAACTACTTCTGTCCCATGTACATTTTAGTATTGCAATTGCTATCTTATTCAAGTGTGATATTTTTTATAAGTTAAACATTATTGGACGTTTGTTAGTTTTTTGGTTTCATTCCACATAAAGAAACTCTTACTATGTTAGAATTCAGAGTTCGTTTTTAATTCAGAGGAGGGAAAATGGAGTGTGAAGGAACTGAATGATTAATCTATTATTACACCTCGTAATAAATACTTTAATCATTCATTTTTTAGACCTACTACGGAAGATATTCATTATATGTTTCAGTGTTGCCTTCTGGTTTTAAAAAATATTCAAATTGGGACAAGTTATTGCGTGGAAAAAAAAATTGCACAAACTCTGTAAATTGGTTATTACCCGAGGAAGAAATGAAAAAATTTAAATGTTCGAATATTTGTGGCAACTCAGCCAGAAATATCATTTAAAAACATTCTTTGTTGAGCATATGGCAGTTAATAAAATTGATAAGGATTAATAAAGTCCCATTTTTTAAGTATGATTAATACAAATAAATTGAAATACTTAAACTAGCTGTAAATGAACCTTTATGGAGACAATATTGATTTCTCATTAACTTTAAAATAGTTAGAGATTCAAAAATGCATTAAGCAGTATCCAGCTAGGGATCCGAGTAGTCCATTAAGCAATTAAAACACATTTTATCGTAATCAGTCTACGTCGAAAAATCATTTTCGTCATAATCAGCTTTTAAAACTGTTAGTTTGTTTCGAAAGTTTGCTTCGACTCATAGAACAAACACTTTCAAACTCAGTATTAGGCATTTTCCAAGGAAAAGTTTAGTTTGCTCGGTGTTTATACTTAATCTTCAGTATCTTAAGTAACAAGAACCTCCTTAAAGTGATTGTTTTAAGACAATAGATAAGTTACTTTATAGAATACGGGAAATTTCCGTTTATCATGAACAAAATCGGGAAGCGAAATTAAATACAGTGTACCTTTTTCTGTTTATAATTTTTTTTGTTAGCCTGCATCATTAATAAGTTAATTATGCATTATTTTCTTCTAATTTTCAAAAACTATGATTTTATACTAATAACTCCTTAATTATCGATTTTTCTTCATACATTCAAGTTTCTAACGTCAAAGGCAGTCGCGGTATATTTTTGCTCTTTACAAAAGAAAAATTTCTGAATTTTAGAATTTTGATCAGCCACTCTGAACAAAAGGGATTTTTGTTCAGAGGATTTTTGACCACAACAACCACCACGACGACCATATCTTGATAAATTTATCATGAAGAATAGAAGTAATTAAAGGGAACAAAAGGGAATTCCCCTAACAAAATGGATTTTTGTTTTGTCTATACCATGTGATATAGGATACTAGAAACTAATCTTCAGTATAGTTAAGTCCAGGGCCATTCCTAGCGTAGCTGCCACCCGTGTGCGAGAATAATTTTCCCCCACCCCCTCATACCGTATGGATTAATTGAAATTTCTCTGAAATATTTTTACCTTAAATGAAACAACGAATTACAGAAAATATTATAAATTCAGTTTATTTTTTTAATTTTACAGCCTAACATAGTAATTTTTAATGTATTGATATAATAACCAAATGAATACGTTATATTAAATACATGCAACACATATCTATTAATGCATATACTTAATAAGTCAGTCAAAAAGATTAAATGATCTTTGCTCTTCTTGCCTTTTTTAATGCAAATTCTGTTATAATATCTGATACATCTATATCTTCCGAAATGTTCTTTACGATACTAATAATAGATAAGTCTGAAAGCCTTTCGTGTCCCAGTGTTGATCTCAAATAATTTTTTATTATTTTAAATTTTGAAAAGCTTCTTTCCCCGCTAGCCACAGTCACAGGTAATGTTAAAAAAATTCGTATGGCAATCACTAAATTTGGAAGCAGATAAATGAGGTTATTTGTAAATAGGTATTGAATCACATTTAACGCGTTCATTTCACGGGAAAAATAGGGTGCAACGTTGTCAGTTTCATCGCATAAATCTTCAGTTATAATCTTTTTCATTTTTAATTGGATCATGTAACATACTTTCCATAAACGAGTATAAACGGGGCATAGCGAGTATTTTCCTGCAACCTGACCAAAAACCAACCGCACCGACGCGATTTGATGGGATGATGGGTTAAAACGTGTTAAAACAAAAACGAACAATGTATTTCCCAACTGGTTGCGACGTGGAGTAGCGTTTTTAAAACCAATGTGGTTATGTCTATTTCCAGTTATACTTGTAAAATGCATTTTTAACTCTAACTAGTTACCTAGCATAATGATAATTCTATTTTATATTGATTATTTTACTAATAAATTAGTTAAAAAATTTTTTTAACCGGGCGGCTGACTTGCCGCTCCCCCCACCCCCTTGACTTGCCGCTCGTGTGCCCCGCACCCCTGGCACCCGCGGGTTGGAAAGGCCCTGGTTAAGTCTGTTCAGTTGTGTTACCCGGGGCAGTGCAGCAATACCAGAAACGATTGGTTAAAAACAGTTTCGTTTTTGTTTGGAGCCCTGTGACTGAAATTCACTTGTTGACAACTCTATGGGTCTGTTCACATAGATTCCGTCAGCGTTAGCATTACGGATAGAGTTAAGATTTAGTTGGAGCTGATTGATTAAAAGTGTCAATGATTGGTATATGATTGGTTGAAAACGTTTAAGCTGAAGCTGATGGATTCTATGTGAACAGACCATAAAGATGTGTGTGCATCTGGACATATTTACGTCAGTTGTAGGTCGGTGAAATGTTGATTTATATGGACTTTGAAGGTTGTTTGACATAGGGGCTGACACTATCGGATATCATAAACTTAGAGAAATCTCTGTGCGATTAACACATCTGTTGGAAAAGCTTTTGTTCATTTCATTTCATTTCATTATGAGTTCAAAGAAAATGAAACTCGGTTATTAAAGTATCTTATGATTTAAACTTTGGTTTTTTTAATAACTGAAGTGTTGAAATGAGGGAAGAGTAAGTAATCATCATATCAAAGTAAAATTTGAGTTTGATATTAACATCTTGTTTTGCAGTGAAAGAGAAACGATGCATTAAGTTCATTACGATTTTCGACTTCTATTCACCTTAATAAATTTATTAAGATATAGTGGTTTTTATTGTGGTGGTGCTGATTATGACTGTGAGTGCTTGATCGTAACCAAAGTATGGTGGTTCTGCAAAATTAATTTTGTACTATTATTGCTGAGCCGGAGAGAACAAAAATCTTGAATATTAACATTTATACACTGGAGAATGTGTTGCAAAGAGTTTGGCTCGCTGTTGCAATTTAAATTCGACTTAATAACTAATTATCTATCGATATATAAAACAGTTCCGTGACGGACTGACTGACTGACAGACAGACAGATAACGCACAGACCAAACCGCTGGACCTAAAGGACTGAAATTTTGCATGGCGATTCTTCTTTTAGTGTAGGGGTGCATTAAGAGATTTTTGAAAAATTCTTCTTAGATTTTTTAAAATTAAATTTTTAAGCTTTTTTTGTAACTATTTTTGCAGTTTTCATTTAAAAGAATAATCTGAGAATTATAAAATTTATATCATGAGAAATATCATAAAAATTCCTTTAAAATGAAAACTTTTTCGAATCTTTACCTCCATTTTCTGATTTTTGGTGAATTTTTAAAGATTAATTTTTAGAATTTAATTTATTAAATGCTTATAACGTGGTTTCTTTTCTTTTTGTGATACTTTGAGTTAATTTATCGTCACGTGCATAACAACGAACTTAATTGCCAAAAAAATATGGAAATTCGGTAAAAAGATTAAATTTAACTACTAGACTAATAATAGAGATGGAAGTTTTTTAAGAATTTAATTCAAAATAAAATGCTTTATGGATATTAAACATACAAATTCATTGCATACATTGATCGTTGTATTTAATTTGAGTATTTTCTTCTACATTATTTTGTCTATAAAAATATCCGTTACAATTTTTTATAGATAGTTTTTTGGCATTAATTGCATACATTGACCGTTGTATTTAATTTGAATGTACTCTGTAGCGAAGCACGGGTATTCAGCTGGTTATTTTATATACACCGTTGTCGGTAACGCGTGAAACATTTCCACAGATAGTCAAATAATTATCAAGGAGAAATTGCAAGCAATAATTAATAACGGTGATCTCGAATGTAACTCTACATGTTCTTGTATTAGAACCCGGATTAACAACTCATGAAACCTCTTATTACCTTGAGATAAAATTCTTTGAACTGCGAGAAAATATATTCACGTTTGTGTTAAAGTGGTTTTTGTTGCGTTTCAAACACTGACTCACGTATTCGTGATTGAAGGGAAGCCATTATGCAGGCACAGAAGGCTTTTCTCAGTTGTAGAAAATTATACTGGCATAAATTTCTTATGCGCTTCATTTACAAAGTTCACAAGTCAATCGTGGCATAGAGATAAGAGATCAAACTTTATATTAATTGGTAAACATGCTTGATGTCAGGGCAGATGCATGATAATAAAAAAATCCTTAAATTTAATTAAAATACCAGTTTAGAGTCACTTTTAAGCTAGTAAGTCATGTTTTATCGATTACGGGGGGATTTATTGTTGATGGAAACTATAAATGCTTAGGACATATCAGTGGATCTTAGATCAATACTTATTTTCATAATAAGGCAGTTCTTAGCAATTTTCTTATAATTTTGTTACATTTGTAAGATCTGCATGACCGAATATCGTGAAATATTTTAGGGAACTTTTTGAGATTTATTGTTGATGCTAATTATATGCAATCACAATCTGATAACTACGTGCATACAAATATTTTTAAGTCTTTGAATTAATCACTGAAAGCACCCATGGATAATAACTTCTTATTAATATATACTATGATTAATTTTCTTGCCTTCTATGTCAAGCCTTTTTAGTAACAGAGGTGATATGTTTACATTTTATCAATGTTGTGTGTACACGGCATATTTAATATTTCAACTTGCAAAACCATTTTTTTGCTTACCTTGTTAAGGCTTGTCACAGAAGACCATTGTGTACAAAAAAGTCAAATATTTACTCTGATGCTGAAATTGATCTTAGGAAAAACTTTGAGGCTTACTTTTTTATTATTCAAACATTTCTATCTGAAATATTACGATTAATATTTTGTTATATGATAAATAAAAAATTCTGTGTACTTTTAAAATTATTTTATCGTTATAAGTGTTTTCCGTAGAGAAAAGTTTCATTAGAAAATCTGAAAAGAAAATTCTCTTTACTGGTTGAATAAGGTTTGGTTTGGTTTGGTTTAAAACGCTACGGTTATTTTTTGCTACACGAGAGCTAATTAGAAAGGGACTGTAGCGTACTGGAAATAGGGTCTCTTTTTTTTCCCGAGATCCCACAAGCGCTTGGAAAACACAGCTGCGTGTTTTTCAAGGAATGTGTTGTTCGGTTCCACCAGTTCGGAACACTTGGGGGGGATTAAAAACCGTTTCCCTCACAGAGGCAGCCACTAAAGCTGTCATCTTAACGTCCTGCAATGTAGTAAAGTTCGGCGACTAAGAAGAAACTGTCAGCCGATAATCTGCCGGCCCTCCACCCCTTCTGAAAAATCCAGACATTGGAGAGAACGGCGTAGAACATCGACCCGAGCGGTTGTGTTTTTGTTAGGCTCCTGTTTTCTTGGGCCGGAATGGGCCCTGGAGCGCGCACTGTAAATCTGCACGTAAATTAAGTGAATATGTCGAAAATGTCTAATGTTTAATTCTTTTCTTGTTAATAAATTGTTAAGTTTTGTTTTAAAAATTTGGCCTTCGTTTTGTAAATTAGAACTGTCTTTCTTTGGTATGGATCAATAGTTGTGAAATTTCTTCAAATTGCCTCAGAGAGAATAGCCTTACTACTTGTCGTGACGCCACAAGACCTACTGCTTAAAGCCGATTCCGAACGGCTACAAACGTCCATGCCAAGAGTGGGATTGACTACTAATTTAATAAACTAACTCACATATGAAATTAAAAAAATCTAATTCCGTATCTTTCCTGTTCCAACTAACTGTTGTAATTTTAAAAAATGCTTACACAATACACTATTTTTGGACACTATATATCACGATTTGCCCATGGAAGTCGTTACATATATATATAATGCAAAGTGTCTCCATGTATGTATGTATATATCGTATACAAATCTACATTTCTTGACGAATCTGGTTGAAACTTCGTATACTTATGTTTTGAAGCCTTAGGATAATGTTAAGACATCTCCAGGCGTTGGAATCAATCATTCATCAGAACTGCACATGCGCACCTATTAGATGTTAATTGTAGATGTTGCAATTTAAGTGAACGCATTTGTTTTTTAATTTAATTTTTGGTTTTATTAAAAGTTAATTTTCTGATATTACTCCTTTTGCTTTCTTTTTTCAATGGAAAACAAAATAAAATTGCCATAGCAGTTGCCATTCTTCATTATACATAAACGTCAATTCCAGTGCCACGCACGTTAGCTTAATATAACAAGAGATAAATGAAAAATATACCCATGCGGTGACGTCGAACTTTATCTCTTTTGAAGTATTTATTTATTATTTTTAAATCTTTGTTGATCATGATACAATACGGTAAATTAATTCTGTGGCAACGTTCATTGCTGTAAACCTTTCATTTCATTTATTCATTACCTTTCATTTTAATCCTTTTTTACTGGGTTAATTCCCAGTATACGGATTACCGTTTTTTACAAGTTGCTGGTGTTCACTTTTTCTGTATTCTGTCATTTTTGTTTAATTTAGCTACTTTTTTGCATATTCTTTCTTTATATGCTTCTGTCTGAAACTCTTTGGAATATTTTTTATTATCATTCTCAAGTAGGAATTAAGCAAAATCTTAACATTTATGCTCCAAATAGTTGGACACTTACCAGAGGTGTTTTAAAACAACTGTTAGTTATGTTTCTGTTTAGCTTTGATTACTGCTATTCCATTTGCGTGTTTTTAAGTACCCTTTTTTACTGTGATCACTTTTTGTTTATTTTGTATTTGCTGTGTAGTAACATTTTATTCTTTTATTTATAGCGCTTTAATTGCCACATCGTAGAACATCAAACAACCTTTATTATGAACTTTTAAATGATTATGCAGAAGGATTGGAGGTATTACTTTGCTCTTCGCTGGTGACTTCTGACAGACTCTGCCTGTTATTCTACGTGGAACAAGAACTGATGAGATACATGCATGCCTGAAATCTTCAGTTACATGGAATGAAATTGAAACACTTGATCTTCAAACTAATATGAGGGTTCATACGACAGGTGATGCTGATGCACATCAGTTTTCTCATACTTACTTCAAATAGGAAATGGAAACTTGATGTCTCATGGCGGTGATGGACTTAAAGCAATGGAAGATATTGGAAAATTAATTGAAAATCATGAAGATTTGATACAAGAAGTGTTTCCCAACCTCTCTCAGCATTTTAAAGATCATAGTTGGTTACATGAAAGAGCTATCCTTGTACCAAAAAACAACAACGTTATACTCATTAATAAGCAGCTTTTAGGTCATTTGCCTGGCACATCTCAGATTTATAAGTCTGTTGATACAGTTTGTGCTACAGATCATAGAGTACTTACAAAATTTCATATGCGGGAGGGGAAAGTCTCGAAGAAAGAATTTTTCGTCCATACCCGGAGGGATGGAGGGACGGGAACTTCTCGCCGGGGGAGGGGAAAGGGAAATAATTTTTCTTCTGCCTGCGACTGTTTGCAGGACGTGGGATGCGTAACCACAAAATTTTAATACCTTTATTCATTGTATTTTAGTGTTTCAATACTCTGAAAATGATTGCTGAAGGGAGCGAGTCCCTAATCCGACCGGCTAGACAGGCGAAGCCCGGCTAGTGTGTGTATGTATATAAATAAATAAATATATATATATATCAATAAAGTGCAGTCTCTTTCTTCTTATTGCGACATAGGAATTAACCAACTAACCATCCATATTACCCCCCAGTGAACGCGCGTTAAAGATATTTGTAAATATGAATCAGCACCACGTGTTGTTTTCACCACGGTTCGCTTTTCGGAACATCATGCGACCCTTATGTAATCAAGTCAGATGCCCAATTCTATCCAATAAAAATATTTCCCCGTGGTCAGCACCCCTACACTTTATAACCTTCTGCAAAGGTTTTCGGCGTGCTTTTTACTGTGCTTTTTACTTGTCCTGGTGTCGTCCTAGCTCTGCTTCCTCGCCTCTCTTATTAATCTTGTTCTGTTTTCGCGCTCCCCTGAGTCCCTCTTGAAGGAGCACTCGCGTCATTTATTGCACAAAAAATCTACTAAAACTGACCTATTCAACGATACAAAAGTTGCATTATTTTATTAAACGGTTATTTTGTAATGAATTTTTATAATCAGGGCAAGACTTTTGGTTCACCCTGTATGTATATATATATATGTATATATATATATATGTATATATATATATATGTATATGTATGTATATATATATATGTATGCACATATATGTATATGTATGTATATATATATATGTATGCACATATATATATGTGTATATATATATATATGCACATATATATATATATGTGTATATATATATATGCACATTTATATATATATGTGTATATATATATATATGCACATATATATATATGTGTATGTATATATATACACATATATATATATATATATGTGTATATATATATACACACACATATATATATGTGTATATATATACACACACACATATATATATATATATATATATATATATATATATATATATGCACATATATATATATGTGTATGTATATATATATATATATATATATATATATATATTGATATTGTTTGCATTACGACTATTTCTTCGTATTCGAGAAACATGTGTACAAAACGTCTTGGATCTGTCAATCTCTGCCGTTCATCTAACTAGGGAAATAATTCAGTCAGAAAATTTGTAATGTATTAAAGTGTGGGCGGTATAGGAATGTGTAACAAATTTTTAAATAAAGTCAATAGTCGAATCTTTCGGGAATATTTAGTGACTGAACTAATGCTAATTATTCAAAACGATTTACCGGGGAGAGTTTCCAATGGACATGAACTTTTACAAAGAATCGATGTAACCGGTCAAAAATTGGGCTATGTAACAGTTCTATACTATGCAACAAGGACGTGAAGTAACACGAAACAAAATCCAAAAATAGATTACACTGCAACCAATGTCTTAGCTTCCCGAAAATGTGTTTGAATTCTTTTAATTTAAAATAGAAATTAGTCATATATAATGATACATTGTTAAATGCAATGTAGAAATGCTTTTTCAGATATCAATGAAATTATTTAAAGAATAAATTCTTGGTTTTAATATTTTACTAATCTAATATATTAATTTCCCGAAAAAGAAATATATTTGTATTTTCCCCCATAACCAACGCAAATTTTATAACCCTCAGATTATTATTTTAAATGCAAACTTAAAAGAAGTTACTAAAGCAGCTTAAATATTTTATTTTAAAAAATCTAAGAAGAATTTTTCAAAAATCTTTCTTAGTGCACCCCTACACTATAAGAAGAATCGCCATGCAAAATTTCAGCCCTTTAGATCCAGTTGTTTGGTCTAAACATTGTATGTCAGTCCGTGAGTCAGTCAGTTACGGAACTTTTTTATATACACTGAAGTGCCACTGAATTAGGGATAGCAAAGTCTATGAAATTGTGTAGCGCTGCGCATCATGTATGCGCAAGTGAGGGCGCTGGGGTAACTGCATATATAGCGCGTACTGTGGTTGCTCTTAATTAGTTGTTGGAATTGCCACTATGGGTAAACTGCCTGATTTAGACGCCTTCGATCGCGGACAAATCGTAGGTGCGCAACGCATGGGCCATTCAATTTTCGAAATCGTCAGACAGCTAGGATTTTCAAGGTCGACAGTGTGAAGAGTATACCAAGAATACATGGATGGTGGAAAAAAAACTAGCGATCGGGCAAACTGCAAAGGACAATTAGCCTTGACAGTGCGTGGTGAGAGACGGCTCAGGCGTATTGTACGTAGCCAGCGATGCCAAACATTAGTTCAAATTACCACCCAGTTTGATGACGGTGCCAGTCGTACAGTCAGTAAATGGACTGTGCAACGCTCGCTTCACCATGTGGGTTTCGGGAGCCGTCGACCTACGAGAGTACCATTGCTCTATACTCGCCATCGGGCTGCACGTCTTGCCTGGGAAAGAGAACACAGAGACTGGAGTGTAGAGGACTGGAAACGAGTAGCATGGAGTGATGAGTCTCGATTCCGACTACTTAATACCGACGGGAGGCTGAGAATATGGCGTCAGGCTCATGAAGCCATGGATCCTGCATGCCTGGCTGGAACTGTACAAGGACATGGTGGCTCAATCATGGTCTGGGGTGTTTTTTCGTGGCACAGTTTGAAATATTTGGTGCGTGTACCAACCTCCCTCAATGCAATTCCGTACGTAGAGTTGCTGGGTGATCACCTCCATCCGTTTATGCTGTTCTGTTTTCCGCACGGTAATGGAGTTTTCCAACACGACAACTGTACCTCTCACAATTCCCGGTTGGCTACTGGCTGGTTGGATGAGCATTCCTCTAATTTCTCTGTCATGAATTGGCCACCTAGAAGCCCAGACTTAAATCCCATTGAGCATCTTTGGGATGTTTTGAATAAGGCGTGAAAGGCCATCACACAGCACCAAAGAACCTTACTGAATTATGGACACCTTTAGCCAATATTTGGCAAGCCATTCCCGTGGAACGTTTCCAGAAACTTGTTGAATCTATGCCTCGTCGTGTGGCAGCCGTTATCAAGGCCGGAGGAGGCCAACTCGTTACTAGGTAGGTATCCCTAATTCAGTGGCACTTCAGTGTATATAGATTATTTATTACCATTAGTGTTAATTATGAAAACTAAAATTATGAAAAGAAATATAAGTTTGGTAAAATTTTCATAACATTTTAAAATATAGGGAATTTTTTTTATAAATTTTTAGTACAATTTAGTGCTTACGCCAGACGCCCTAGACTCATTTCAACTCAATATAAGTATTTTAATTTCCTTTATACTATACACTACTGGGACACTTACCTGTGTCCTGAAGTAAAAGTTTTGCAATATTTTCAAAAATTCCTGATATCGATCAGAAAAAAGGAAAAACACTGACTTTTTTTATTACCTTTTTTAAATACAGTTACCTGTAGAATGATTAACATATGTAGCTTAGCTTTTAGTTAAACACATAGTTAGTTATATGTAAATCAGTACAGTAAAAACCTCGTTTATCTGGACTAACTGGGACCATAGGCAATCCGGATAATATGGGGAATAAGCAAAAAAATCTTAACTAAGCAGAATAACCGTTTATTACGTTAAAAAACTGTTTTGTAACAAAATTACACAGTATTGTTTACAAGACATTAAGAAGATTAAAAAAACGTTTCATATCATTTCTTAAAATAATTGGTGAGTCTAGTAAAGCTTTCTGAAACTCAACAAAAAGCATTTTAATACCATATTTCACTGTAATATCCATGCAGGAACTTACATTGAATCAAATTAAAAAGCGAGTATTTGGCGTACTTGTATTTACGTTCTTGCTATCATTGTTGCAAATTATGTATTGTTAACATTAAATAAAAATGTCTACAAATCTGATGCGGATTATCCGGATAAACGAGGTTTCACTGTATTGGGAAATTTCATTCATATACGGGTAGTCCAAAATTATTGAACGCGTTTCATGTTTGAAAAAACAGAACAAGATGAGGTACGTACATGTTTGTTTTCTTGGAAAATTAATTTAAAACAGTTTTACACAGCAAAATTTTAACCTCGAATAACTTCCATATAAGCCGGTAGATGGAGCGACAACATTGTGCAAGATAGTTTACTAATTACGTTAGTCAGCAAATGGATACCGTACAAGAAAAAGCAATATTCGTTTTGTGGGTCCGTGAAAGCAAATCCGTTGTAACTGTTCAGAGACGTTTTCGTTTAGAATACCCAAATCGTCGTTCTCCAAGTAAGGACTCTATTAAAACGTTGGTATCAACATTTTAAGGGCATGGGAAAGGTGGAATTGGAAGGACTCGGGAAGTGTGTTCTGTTTATGGCCTATCAGTGCCTTTCCTAAGTTCCACATTTCCTGTGTCCTTAAATTGTAGGTACCAACGTTTAAGAGTCCTTACTTGGAGAACGACGATTTGGGTATTACTAAACGAAAACGTCTCTGAACAGTTACAACGGATTTGCTTTCACGGACCCACAAAACGAACATTGCAAATGGATACCGTACAAGAAAAAGCAGACTGACGTAATTAGTAAATTTTTCTTGCGATATGCTGTCGCGACATCTACCGGCTTATGTGGAAGTTATTTAATGTTTAAAATTTTGTCGTGTAAAACTGCTTTAAACTGTCTTTCCAAGAAAAGAATAAACATGTACGTACCTTATTTTTTTTTTCAAACATGAAATGCGCTCACTAATTTTGAACCCCCTGTACAGTGATAACTTTTTAAAAATTATCTTTCTCATTTGCAAAAATAACTGCAAAATGAGTTTTCTAGAAAATGCATTCTAAGATGCTACTTCTGGTCTTTTGATATGGCTATTGGTTTATTAAATTGGCCATAAGTTCTCATCTAAGGATCGTAATAATAAGAGTAAAGCAGTTTTAGAATCCTAAAAGATTGGCCTTTGAATGACAATTTTGCACAAAAACAGCCATTTCAACATAGGAAGATACCTCAATGTGTGTTCGCATGAATACTACCCTCACAATGATGACTGCAGTAATATAATATCTTTTGTAATGCAAAGAATACGCATTAAAAAAAATACCCTAATTGTTCAACCATCCGACTCGTGCTGCTTTAAAATCTGATATGAGAGCTGCCACATAGCAAGGACTGCCCGCTTAAATATGATGTGGTCAAGAATGGAAAAATAAAGACCGGAAGTGGCTAGGACGGAATGGAAGAATTGTATAATTTAATTCGAGCTCTGAATTGTGTCATCATGCGAGGTTTAACACGCATAAGGATAATTAGCATTTATGTTGCGGCGGTGTTTAACAACATTTACTTAGAAAGAAGGGTCTGCAGGAGACAGCTCGAAATTTCATTTTTAACTCGATATAATTTGATAGACAATGTTGTGCAAATAATTATGGAAATTTTTGTTTTTAATTTGTTGTATGCGTGAACCAAATGATTACGCTTCACGTTTCTACTCCGAAATATTTTTTTGCTTGTTTGTTTGTAATTAAGCACGTGTAGATGACAACAAGCGATTTATTTCCCCCCTTTATTTTGATCTAATTTAGAAGCTCTACGAACAGATTGTGCGATTTCAGTACAGCATTTTTCGGAATAAATTACCGTATACTGATATGTTTTACCTCTTCATTTAATTCTGCCTACATTCTCGAATTGTGTGCAGGTAATTTATACACAGATAAATATTTTTTCGTGATAGATTGAGCGATTAATATTTCTTCAGTAGTTATGTCAAATGCATTCAGCAACAGGCAAAATTTTCCCGATAGAACTGCTGAAAGGAAGATTCGAAGATTTCCGATGATCGAAGATTTCCGATGATTAAACGATCGAAGATTTCAATTCCCCCGACAGATCGAATAGTAAATATTGCACAGACTAAATGTTAAAAAAAATTGTTTTGTTCATCATAAGCAAAGTCTTTTTTTGTTTTATATGAAGATGCACTAAAATTACATTTATTTTATGGACAGCATGTGTTAATTTAATTTCTGTTTGTAAAAGGTATAAGTAAGTATCGCTAAAATGCTTTTAAAACTCAATTGCACAATCTGCTTTATTTAACTCATGCTTTTCTTAATTACATCATTTTGAAAATCAAACGGGAGAGAGATTATTTGTCACAAAAATGAAAGAAATTATTAGTCGGTTTTATTAATATATTGCAATTAAGTGAAAAAGGTTTATAATATTCAAAACTTGTAAACAGAGTAAAATTTTTATTACCGCAGACTTTGAGTAGAAACAACTGAGCAGATCCTACAGTTCATGAAATTTCCACAAAACTTATCTTTGTTTCACGGTATACGCATTTTTATTATAAAAATTAATGCTTTTTAAATTAAAGAACTAAAAACTAGTAGACATGTCACTTTTTATTATATATAACTGATTTTATTGGCTTATCATGATATTAAGGGATATAGACATCGTAGTGCATTTAGATTAATCTTTTACATGTCATAAGTCATCGAAGTACCCCATTAGAAAATTATAAGATTTCCGATCCCTAATAAATCTTCCCCATTTTCGTAGATTAAATCAAAATAAATTTAATGAAACAAAATGTATTTAAATGACCTTTGTAAAAACAATTATCGTAAATATCTAAAATACGGATTATACAGACGTTTCACCTAAAATATACAAATATTAGTTACTATAGTTTTTTTCAGACTGAACCATTACAGAAAAAGATTTAGAATTTTAGATTAAACTTGATATGTAGGCTTTCTGAATGACTTATTTCTTTATTATTCAATCAACGTAATTTCCCTATGATTTAGAAGATTATATATTACCCATTAATAATATTTCATCTACAGATAGACATACTTGCAGTGTAAGACATGTAGTCTTTTCAAATTTGCATCTCATTTGATAGCCTTACTTAATATACTTAAAGACGATATATTTTTTCAAAAATAAGACTCTTTATTCATTCTAACTTATAGCATGAAATCTATTATTAACATTCCAGAACAGAAGTGTATGTATGATAATGAATGTTTTATCCTATGTTAGACAAAGTTTAACATCATTAGAAGAATTTCCAGTGTGTTCAGTAAAGTATAAACATTTTTGATTTTGTCTAAGAATTTATCAGAAATAAAGGTTACCTGTAATTACCATTTTTTTATTAACTCGCTTTCTTGTTTATTTGTTTGTTTGTTTATTTGTCCAGTATAAATCTTGCAATCGATTTTTAACTAACTTCCCGACTAGCTAGACATTTGAAACTTTTAGAATAGCTCAGAACACGATGACAATGCATTCTTTTGATACTTTTAGCCATCTTTAAGCAGGTTTGAATTCATTTTCAGTTAATTTTGTTTTGTAGAATGGTGCAGCCATCTATCGGTGGCAACGAAAAGTTAAACGCAATTGATTACGCATTTGATATCTCTTTATTACGCATTTGATCATTTTATTTCAAGTTGATGGGATAATTCATCAAAAAAAAATTTTAAAAAGTATTTTTTAATACATAGAATTGTCAAGTTTATATGATTCAACAGAAAAATTTAAAAACATGGTATATAAAAAGTTCTTTTTATCTTGTAATTATTTATGGCATGTAACTCAAATGAAGTGTTTAATGGCGAAAATTAAACTGCGTTTTGTTTGAAATATTTACTGTAACACAGGAAATAATTAAAACTTAGATAAATGTATTGAATTAGGGTTAGAATAATATTCAGGTATATCGCAACTCTTTTTATACAGTTAAGGCTGCTGTGTACTATCCCTATTGGATTCGCTCACATCGATGTTTATCTTTGGACAAAATTTGTCCAAGGATTTCAGACTTGGTTGGTTTATTACAGTTTAATGGCGCAAGGTCCAGAGAGGAGATGTGCTGTGCCAAACACATGGTACAACCCGAAAAACATTTAAGTCAGCATTAAAAGACCATAACCCGGTGTAAACATAATAAAAATCTTTATAAAAAGACATTATGTATAGAGTTGACACAAACGAGGATATATAAAGGGTAGGGATATAAAAAGGTGACAAATATAACAACAAAAGTGATGAAATGATTGAATGGTTTAAACGGTAATTGTGATATCTATAATTGTTAAAACTATGATATATCAAGAGGTCATGAGCTCAAAGACATATAAGAGCGATGAAATACTGAAAATAAAATAAATCAGAGAATATGATACTTTAAAGACAACAGAGCGATAAAACAGTGAATAGAATAACAAGCAGACATAACGAACAACAGCGGTAAAAAAGGTAACACGAACAAGGAAAGGAAAAACAGCGATGTGGATTGCTGACTTGTATATAAATATTTGTTTTAAAAAATTGTTCTCTGTAATAAAGAAAAAAATTCTCACCTTGGGGCATTTTTCAATTTAAAAAAAATGCAAATATATTAAAATTTCAATTATTCGAGGGGGAAAATCTGATATGGTGTGTTTTAAACACACTGTGTGTTTAAAACATAGGTTCGTATTCTAATTATTTTGTAAGAATTAAAACATTTTCTAAAGAATTTAAAATAGCGTTATACATAATGTTTAAAAACATGTATAAAAATAGTACGCATCTGTTATTAAATATACAAAAAATATTTTTTGCATCATGATGGGAGAGACTAAGGCGTTTAAAAAATCGATATAAACACACGTGGAGTAGATTCTGAATCAAAAAATACCCTTGATTGAAGTTTAGATGGTTGTTTAATAAAATTCAACTTGATATTTCACGCTAAATTACGCTATGTTGCGTGAAAGGACTGCTCGATTGTGCGTTTTAATGATCTCACATATTGAAAGCAGAGTTTCCCCCTACTTCAAGCGATTATTTTTAAACCTTATCAATTGTGCTAGAGATAAATTTTTCAAAAACCTCAGATTACAATAATTAGGAAAATATAACGAAAATCACGTGAAATTCATTCATTACACTTTCAAGACAATTAGTCACAATCAAACGACTTAGGATTGAATAAGATTAATTGAAAACGTTTGAAATTTTTCTTTTCAAAATTCAAAATAAGTGAATCTTAAATTTTTTTTAGGATGGTGTTTCATTGAAGAGCTAACACTTGAAATTTCAGCTGTTCATCAATTAAAAACATTTTTAAAGAAAAGAGGCATATCTTTGTTCTTTTAAAAGTGCGCAGGGTATTACTTAATTGGATTTCTTTAAAATCAATTTCCATACTGTTTCGAACAATTTGTGTTCTTTATTTAGCAAAAGATAAAAACCATATAATGGCATTCAATTTATTTTTAATGTTCATATTCAGAGAGAATGGTGAACAAAAACGTTTTACATAGCATAGTCATAGGGGAATAACCTTGAAAATGCAAAACCTTTTAATTCTAGCTTCTCAAGTTATATTCTTTTTTTCTCACAAAAATAATTTATTTATTATCCGAATGAAATATACTCTTATTTACACTAAACTGTCGGTTATCCGAAGTCCCAAAAATAAAAGTTATCGATAAAATACCAAAGTGTCATAGTATAAAATATATTAATATAGTATATGAAATACAGTTTCCGATTATATGCGCATCAATAAGCATGTACCAGGTGTTCAGCATAATCTCCCTTGAACACATTACGTGCTACTTCATTTGTATATGCATGACATGTATGTTTCCTGCGGGGTTGCATTCTTCATAATCTATATATTTAAAAAACTGTTCCCTAACTGACTGAGTGACTGACTGACTTACATACGCACAGACCAAACCGCTGGACCTAAAGGGTTGAAATTTTGCATGGTGATTTTTCTTATAGTGTAGGGTTGCACTAAGAGAGATTATTGAAAAATTCTTAGATTTTTTTTAATTAAATTTTTAAGCTGTTTTAGTAACTTCTTTTAAGTTTGCATTTAAAATAATAATGAGGGTTATAAAATTTATATCACAAGAAAGATCATAAAAAATTCCTTTAAAATGAAATATTTTTCGAATCTTTACCTCCATTTTCTGATTTTTGGTGAATTTTTAAAGATTAATTTTTCGAATTTAATTTATTAAATGCTGATCACGTGATTTCTTTTTTTGGTACTTTAAATAAATTTATCGTCACGTGCATAGCCATGTAATAGACAATCTTTTTTTCTTGCTAATGCATTGATCGTCGTATTTATTATATATATATATATATATATATATATAATATTTACTTATTTATTTAGGCATTAATTGCATACATTGAGCGTTGTATTTAATTTGAATGTACTCCGTAGCGAAGTGTGGGTTTTCAGCTAGTCTATATATATAAAACAGTTCCGTGACTGACTGATAGATAACGCACAGTCGAAACCGGTGGACCTAAAGAGCTGAAATTTTGTATGGCGATTCTTCTTATAGTCTAGGGGTGCACTAAGAAAGATTTTTGAAAAAAATTCTCAACATTTTTTTAAATAAAATTTTTAAGCTGTTTCTCTAACTTTTTTTAAGGTTTCATTTAAAATAATAGAGGGTTTTAAAATTTATATCACGAGACAGATCATAAAAATTCCTTTAAAATGAAATCTTTTTCGAATCTTTGCCTCTATTTTCTTATTTTTGGTGAAATTTATTTAATTAAATTAATATTATTTTTTAGAACTGAATTTATTAAATGCTGATCACGAGATTTCTTTTATTTTTTGATACTTTAAATTAATTTTGCGTCACACGCATAACAGCGCAATAAATTGGTCAAAAAAAAATTATATACAGGAAAAGATAAAATTCAACCCCTAATTGAGATGGAAGTTTTTAAAGAATTTAATCCTCTAAAAAGTAATTTCAATTTTTTTCATAGCAATTATGCTAAAATGTATTCCGTAGCAAATCACGGGTATTCAACTAGTTCTGCATAAATTTAAATTTTAAGAGCTGTAACGGAATAACAAAATTTTGGCCAGAAGTTTCATGATGCGCACTAGCAAAATATTGTTGTTTGCCAATGCGGGCACATGTCCTATTAAGTTATTCGCACTGAAGGCTGTTCTGTACTAACCCTATTGGATTCGCTCACCTCAGTGTTAACGTATGGAGAAAATGTGTCTACTATTTACAGCTACATAAATGCTGATAATAAAAAAATATTTTCAGATAGCCTGAACTTTTTTGCACCTTACAACAGGATTTATTTTATATATTTCGCCCACCATAGGAATTTAGGAGATTTTAAAATACACTTTACCAGATTTTTTACCCGAATAATTTAAATTTTAAAATATTATATGCATTTAAAAATACGAAAAATTCCCCGAGGTTTTAATATTTCTTTCAATATTACAGAGTACAATTAAAAAAACTTTAAATATAAGTCAACAATCCTTGGACAAATTTTCTCCATAGGTTAAAATTGAGGTGAGCGAATCCAATAGGGTTAGTACATAGCAGCCTTAATCCGTGAGAAAAAATGGTCCATTTTAATGGGGGCACCGCATAGGTGAACCAGCACCATCCTCTGGTGCCACTTCCTTTTTGACCGATAAACCCAAAGTGCGACATCTGGGGGTATCGTACCTTCTCCCATCCTCTTGGGAGAAGGTACGTTTCCCCCAGATAGTACTATCCCGTCTTGTCCCCAAAGATGGACTTCTTTCCGGTCTACGGATATAACGTATCGATACCCGGCATACACGGGACGGTATTTAATGGCGTTGTCGGGATTCGAACCGATCACCCCCAGTTCTAATCCCAAAGCTCTACCACTAGGCTACCTCGGATCCCACTAGTAAAATATACGCAGTTAAATCCATATTATTTAATTCAACACCAAGATTAACAAAGATACTCACATTGAGGTTTTTAACGTCTTTGAAAATTTGCATGATCGTAAGTCAGATTTGATTTACTTTTCTCTTTTCCGTGTATTAGGCGCAAAAACTTACCAATATGGTCAATTTTTTACAACTTCGGTAACAAAATATTGGATGTTGGTACCAAATATGATTCTTCAGCGGAACACTGTGACCACTAAACAATAAGAAAACTGTTATATAAACGAAATTTTAGTCGAGAAAAGTTTTCTATTAAAGCTGAGTGCAAGTAAATTTTCGTGAAACGTTATTACGCTGAAGTTTTTGCCAGTATATAAATGTACTGTTTATAAAACCTTTACTTATATTAGCGAAATCCCCTTTTGCTATGTCAGGATGTAACTCTACTACCGTAAACATCACTCGTTTATCATTACAACACATTTTATTTAACAGGATAACTTCATTACATTAAAAACGCGGCCTAGCTCACGTCGACGTTTCATATCTTTAGAACAACCTCTCGTTATTGCCATCCGAGAGCGCAACAATCTATTTACAGGGTGTCCATAATTAAAGTTCCACTTTCAAAAGGCTGCAAAAAATAAGAACCACTGGTCAGAATGACTTCAAATTTGAACTGAATATACTGGAAGAAGGGGGAAACGATGTGGCATACTAAAAAAAGTTCCAAAATGTATCAATAGATGGCGCTGTAAGCGGTTGGAACTCTCTTTTTTTTATTATTATGCCAAATCGTTTCCCCTTTCTTCCAGTATATTTAGTTCAAATTTAAAGTCATTCTGACCACTGGTTCTTTTTTTTGCAGCCTTTTGAATGTGGGACTTATGGACACCCTGTATATAAAAGAGTTCCGTGACTGACTGACTGACATATAACGCACAGACCAAACCGCTGGACCTAAAAAGCTGAAATTTTGCATGGCAATTCTTCTTATAGTGTAGGGGTGCACTAAGAGAGATTTTAGAAAAAATTTTCTTAGATTTTTTATAATTAAATTTTTAAGCTGTTTTTGTAACATTCTTTAAAGTTTGCATTTAAATAATAATCCGAGGGTTATGAAATTTATATCACGAAAAAGATTCACGAGAATTCCTTTAAAATGAAACCTTTTTCGAATCTTTACTTCCATTTTCTGATTTTTGGTGAATTTTTAAAGGTTAATTTTTAGAATTTAATTTATTAAATGCTGATCACGTGGTTTCTTTTCTTTCCGTGATACTTTAAACTAATTTTGCGTCACGTGCATAGCAACGAAATAGACAAAAAAAATATTTTTCTTTCTTTCTAATACGGCAGACGTTTGGACATTATCCAAAAAAATATTAAAATACAGTAAAAGAAATGTTCCTCAAACTGTACTATGTCCTTTAGTATGTTCTATTAGATTTAATTTCTTCTACAATATTTTGTCTATAAAAATATCCGTTACGATTTTTTTTATAAATATACTTTTTCGTTTTTTTTTCATCAGTTGCATACATTGATCGTTGTAGTTATTATATGGATATATTTGTCATTAATTGCACACATTGATTGTTGTATTTAATATGAATATATTCCGTAACGAAGTACGGGTTTTCAGCTAGTAAACTTATAACTAAAAGCCCCGCGCAGCAATAAACTCATCCGCTCATGGAGTTAAAAATTGGGCGATTACACTAAGAAATAGTAAAACGGGTTAGACCTTGATTATTTTATTGTATGATGTTCTATACCGCCCTTCCTCTCGTAGCATCCAGTTATTATATTAATATTAATATTACGATATTTACAACAAACGTGAAAAAAAAACTTTTTACGGTAAGAACAACCTTGATAATTTGAAATTATTTATGTCATTTTGAACTTAATTTCCCTTCGCATTAATGGAGAATGTGATTTTAAAGAAACTTTTTCCGGATATTACACTTTTTTAGCGTATTCCTCTCTGATTTCAACTATAACTGAAACACACACAGAATTGTGAAAATGGGAACCAGTTGTTATATTTCTTGCTTAAACCGAAATGCCTACCAAAGTACCATTAAGCCCACAGATAGGAAAATGGAAACCGGTAATATAGAGTGTTTTAATTATAATTATTTTAATTTTAAAAAAAGCTTCACTTAAACAAAAAATGTCTATAATAAATTAAAATTATATTTGCAATGCTATAACATCACTACAGAAGGGTGTTTAAAAAATGCATTCTAATAATTTCGAATTTCTAATAAACTTGACACTCCTTTAAACAGTGCAATAAGTTTGTGACAACAGAATTTATCTATAAACGTAAAATAATTCCGGCAAACACCAGAAAATACATTTAATTTTTTTTATACATCATGAGGAATATTTAAATTTAAAAACAAACCAAGGGTAGTTCAGTAAATCTTTCAGTAACATTCCGTTTTCACAAAACTATATTGAAAAGTTCACGAATAAAAGAACAAGTTTTAATTGTATAAAAGGATTTCTTTCATAAACAAAATTCGAGGACGTTTGGTATAAAGCTTAAGTGGCAAATTTGCGATGTTGAATCATTTTTATAAAACGTAACAGGCATTTTTTTGTACGGAATGTAGACAGGTGAGTCAATCATCTTTGTTTAAAGAACATAAGAGTAAGTTTCTATAAGCTTTCGTTATTCTTTTATTAAACCGTTTAATACAGGGATGTCCAACCTTTTAGCTTCTTTGGGCCACATTAAAAGAAGACTAATTGTTTTAGGCCACACAAAAATATACCTAACATTAAAAATAGTTGATGAGTAACAAATGTATAATATATAGTTATCATATTTATGTCATTATAAATTTTATTAAAGATAACTATAGGAGTCATAAAATTAATGTGATATTTGACATTGAATTTGAGAAACTAAAGCCTCAATATCTAGGTCAATTGAAGTAATTACAATTCTCAGGGAGTTCTCAAGATGTTCATCCGATATTTCGTTTCTAATTTGACTCTTAGTCTGCTTCAGCATACAAATTTTAATATCATTACAAATATGAAATATTAGATCTGTAAAAACTTCACATTTAATTTTTGTAATGAAATTAATATACAGAAATTGCATACGGAATTATGTATACAATTAAAGATATTTCAAATCATGTATCCTTGATTTGTTGAATGAACAAAGCGGGATCTGTAATGGCTTGCCATCATCGCTGAGGTGGGCTATTGATATTTTTTTTTCGCTTTGAGATCTTTCTCTGGACCGCACTAATGCTTGCTTTGGGCCACATGAGGCCCGCGGGCCGCGGTTGGACACTCCTGATTTAATAGATCATTAACATAAACTCTAAGATTGTTTTTATACGTAAGATATTTTTATACGTACAACTCTATATTTAAATATATAGAGTTGTACTGAATTTTTATGATTTTTATTTCGAAATTTAATAAAAAAAAGGATACATTTTGAGAAACTAAAAATTTTCAAAAACAAAAGGTACTTAATATTAAAACATTTTAGATTTCCTCTTCTCCGTATCAACATTGATTTGATTTTAAAACGTCATGTCTGAAAACTATTTATCTTCACATTAATAAATTTTTAAATGACAATTTTACTCAATATGATACAGAGCAGTTTCACTACAAACGTCGAAAAAATTTCAGACTACGTTGTTTATAACTATCTAAACCTCAGATAGAGAAAGTAAAACGGGGTTTGTCATTGTTCAGTTATTCCCCCTGTGTAATCATCCAAACTCCGGACACGTATTCTACGCTGTCTTTTACAGCTATAATAGTTTGACTTCTGTTGACTTTTTTGTATACATGACCGATGCTTTTAGATAAATTCTGATTTTATCTATATCATAAATGGGTCATTGAGCATGTAGGTTCATTTCTGACAGCAGACGAGATGAGGATGGATTACGGAAGGTAGATCGTGCTATTTGGGACCTCTGGTAGAGATGTACACAATGATGAGGATGCAGTCATCATTAATCCATTTTGAAGTTCGTAATCGTTCTTAATTTCCTAAGCAGATATATTTTATTTAGAACATAAAGGGGTGGGGAAGTAACTTTTGTTCGAGGAATCCTTTTCTACTGTATAATCTATATATATAAAACAGTTCCATAACTGACTGACTGACAGATAACGCACAGACTAAACCGCTGAACCTAAAGGGTTGAAATTTTGCATGGCGATTTTTCTTATAATGTAGGGGTGCACTAAGGAAGATTTTTGAAAAATTGTTCTTAGATATTTTTAAATTAAATTTTTAAACTATTTTAGTAACTTTTTAAGTTTGCGTTTAAAATAATAATTTGAGGGTAATAAAATTTATATCACGAGAAAGATCATAAAAATTCCTTTAAGATGAAATCTTTTTCGAATCTTTACCTTCATTTTCTGATTTTTGGTGAATTTTTAAAGATTAATTTTTAGAATTTAATCTATTAAATGCTGATCACGTGATTTCTTTTTCTGTTACTTTATTTATCGTCACGTGCATAACAACGAAATATACACAAATATTTTTTTTCTTGCTAATGCGGCAGATGATTGGAAATTATCCCCAAAAAAATTAAAATACAGTAAAAGATATGTTCCTCAAACTGTACTATATTAACTGTACTATATTCTTTAGTATTTTCTATTAGATTTAATTTGAATATTTTCTTCTACATTATTTTGTCTATAAAAATATCCGTTACGATTTTTTTATAAATATATTTTTTCGTTTTTTTTTACATCAATTGCATACATTGACCGCTGTATTTAATTTGAATGTACTCCGTAGCGAAGTTCGGATTTTTAGCCAGTATAACATAAAAGCACTCATATGCAGCGAACATTTTCTCTTTAATTAATGTAAATATATATAACAAAACCCGTTATTGAAAATACATTCTGCTTTTAAAGTTCATCCAGACTATTCTTATTTTGAATTTTTGCAGTCTTCTGCTAAAATTATTTAAGATTTTTCAAAAATAATTTTAGTGATAGTTCAATAAAACAATCCATTGTACTGTTCTCAAAGTACACTACTGTGTTTTATTAAGTTTTGCTGGTATATGTGTACTGTAAACTGAACATATATTTCGTCACATAAATTACGACTACTTTATAAATAGATTCACTGTATCGATTTTAAATTAATAACGGATAACCTAAGCGTTATTGTGTACTGTTTTACTTTTATTAAGCATGTGTCTCATAGGATTGTGATTTTTAGGCATTAAATTTGATTTGTGGTTTTTCACTAGCTTCACACAATCTTAAATCCTTCAAATGCGGAGAACCGACTGTTCTTTAAGTTTGCTACATATATGTGTTTGTGCGTAGGCGTGCATGCGTCAGAAAAAATAAAATAGTCCAATTCGCTTTTGATTTCATCTCTTTTACCTCTATATATGAAAGGAATTTTATTATGCCTTTGCTTCATATTGTCACCTTTCAATGTACACTCCTTTTCTAAAAGTTATTTATTCTAATATTCATTACATATACATTCATCCATATCATTTATCTGTGTTTGCTGTGTAAAGGGTGTTAAGTCCAAAATGGACTAAAATGAGTTATCAAACCAGGCATGTTTGGAAAATCAAGGGTTACTGCAGGGTATAGAAAGCTAAGTTCAATTACACTCCTAAATATTTTTATTCGTCAGTGAAAATTTGGGATATGTGAAACAAAACACAAACATGTTAGTTTTCAATCCCTTTTTTCTCGAAACTACGATTTCGGCCTTGACACCCTTTACACAGCAAGCACAGATATACTTAGGAATAAAGTGTAAATTTTATGAAATACCATGAAAAAAGCGGTATACGCAATAAAACAAAGGGTACTCATCCCCAAATGTATAGAGTATAGAAATAATAGATAGAACTAAAACCAATTGTAAAGCAGAGTATATCAGAAAAACAAAATTGAACATTACCAGTAAAATTAATATCTCTTGTTTCAACCTATATATGCAAACAAAATTTAAAGGAGTCTCAAACTTTATAACTTTAGGTATATATATATATATATATATATACACATTTTTAACTTTACGCTTTGGGCTTCTTGATTTTGACATCTGTGATATGTATGCTTCTCCGCATACATACAGACACACAGATGCAACAACATCGCTTTTGTGAGCTGAATTTGCTAAATTTACAATTAAAAAAACGCATTTAGTGGCGTTAATGTAATCTTGCGACCGCAAATAGCTGCCAAAACATACACCATCAAATTTGAAAATCTTTTGAAAATTATTTCTTTCATTTAGAGGGGGTAAAAGTGCTATTGCCTGCATTAGCGGGGACTATCACAATTAAACACACTTTTTAACCTTTGTTTAGAAAGGCTGATGAGACTGACAATTAGCTGAAATTTTATTAACTGTTTCAAAGAAGGCTGTATAAACATTCCGATAACACACTGCATACAAAAAGAAGAAAGAGGCACAGGTAGGAAAAAATTCAATTTGCACCAAATTCTTTGATTAGGAACAAGATGCCTTTTCTCTTCTTTTAATTACACTCACGTACCTTTAAACCGTATAGTCTCAAAGAATTCGAAATCTAATCACCATAGCGCTATTTTAAGTTATTACTGCCCAAATGGAGTTTACCTTTGTGCCAGCTAATGAGATGGCACAGAATACTGCAATTTTACTCCGAAATCCTTTAGATAAAAGTTTTATAACATGCCTTAATTTTTTTCTCTTTTACTTATTGAGGTTTTGGTCGAGTGCATCTAACGATATTTTGCGGTAATTCGCGTTTCAAGGTAAGAGGTCCTCCTTTGTTTAGAAGGCTATAGACCTTACAAATGCTAACTTGGAAAAGTAAATAAATTCTTCTTAGGGAGGTTAATTTTTGTTTGTGGTTTTTCGTATCTCCTTTCTTTTCAGGAATTGTTTATACAATAGACATTAAGCGGTTAGGATGAGTGCTTTTTACAAGAAAAGAAAAATTCAATTTCCTGCCAGAAATATTAAATGCTTGTTGGCGAGGGGGACAAAATTGAACATCTTTTTTGTTTTTTTTGAGTTGTTATAAAGCATAAAATCTTTCGATCTCAAACTTATTTCTGTTGATAATAAACTGGTTTTTTTTTTAACTAAACGGGTACAATAAATAAAGTTTCTTTAAAATAAACTTTTCTCACAAGGCCAACATCTCGCCGATATTTCCGCAGTTCAGTTTCATTCAACAATAAAAAGAAAACAAAACAATGGTAGAACAAATCTGAAAGTAAAATAGTCTGGCTGAACTGCTTAAAATATGAATTCAGACACGGGAACAAATTAAACGGAATAACTTATTTACGTGATAAATGTACACTACTTCTGGTTCGAAACTTTAGTAGTATTCTCTAAAATACATATTTTATGGATGTGCAATCGAAAAATGTGTACATCTAAGTAACCCATTCCCCGTATGCTTCCTTCACTCGATAGTTTTCTTTTTCGAACTAAAATTTTTTAAATTGATTTAACCAAGATGATAGCTTACGAAGCTTACCAGAGACATAATGAAATGGCTATTTAAAATATGAATCCTAGATGTCGAAGATAGGTATGATTCCCCTCTAGGTCTTAGTTATTTTTTACTAAGAATGATGAGGGACACTATTATGTCCCTCATCATTCACGTTAAAACTTTATAAGGATAGATTAAAATAAAAAGTAAATAAGGTTTTAAAATATTATAAATCATACTTTACTGCGGTCTTTTCATCTCTTACAGTATTTAAAGTATATATACCCTTTGAAAATCCCCACATGTTAAGTACGTCGTAAGGATATTTGTGTGTAAGTTTCAGGATACAGATTTAAAAAATAACAGTGTTTTCAATTGTTAACGTGGGATTACGTTCCTCCATAACGGTCCGTGGTAAATCAAAATTTAAAATTTAAAAACCACTGTCACAAGTTATAAATCAAGAGTGGCATATGTACTGTGGCATTTTCTGGCATATGGAACTTATTTTTCTTACAATCGACCTATGCTGCATAGGATTATCACTCATCCCTTTCTTCGTATGTAGGAATTTTATTAAAAAAAAGGTAAGCAACGATAAGTAATCCTACATTAATAACCCGCGGTAGTTTCGTTAGAAGAGACTACCTGAATTTTTTTTCTATTGAGCGTTTCTTTCATAATAAAGGCGGAATGATAATATCCTTGTTTTCTAGCTTCCTGATCTGATTTTATTAAGGAAAGATTTTGTACAACTAGGGGAGTGTCAACCTTTGTCGAGTAATTTAAATTTTTTGTGCAGTATGTTAACCACCCCGAATCATGTGTAAGGCCTTGTTCACGCTGCTTCCGAAGCGCAGCATTCCTCCATAGACACGATTGTTCACGTGACCAGTGATTGGTTTGACGTATCACTTGGTCACTTCGTTGAGATCAGTGTTTGGTTTAAGTTATTTTCGTCACTGATGCTACGCTTCGCTTCAAAAACAGTATGAGCAATGCCTTAGCTAGACCATTAAGTATATAAAGTATGTGACCCCCCCCCCCCAAAAAAAAATATACATATATATATATATATATATATATATATTTATATATATATATATATATATATATATATATATATATATATATATATTTTATATATATATATATATATATATATATATATATATATATATATATATATATATATATATATATATATATACACTGAAGTGCCACTGAATTATGGATACCTACTTAGTAACGGGTTGGGCCTCCTCTGGTCTTGATAACGGCTGCCACACGACGGGTCATAGATTCAACAAGTTTCTGGAAACGTTCCACGGGAATGGCTTGCCAAATATTGGCTAAAGCTGTCCATAATTCAGTAAGGTTCTTTGGTGCTGTGTGATGGCCTTTCACGCCTTGTTCCAAAACATCCCAAAGATGCTCAATAGGATTTAAGTCTGGGCTTCTAGGTGGCCAATTCATGACAGAGAAGTCAGAGGAATGCTCATCCAACCAGCCAGTAGCCAACCGGGACTTGTGAGAGGTACAGTTGTCTTGCTAGAAAACTCCATTACCGTGCGGATAACAGAAAAGCATAAACGGATGGAGGTGATCACCCAGCAACTCTACGTACCGAATTGCATTGAAGGAGGTTGGTACACGCACCAAAGATCCCAAACTGTGCCAAGAAAAAACACCCCAGACTATGATTGAGCCACCATGCCCTTGTACAGTTCCAGCCAGGCATGCAGGATCCATGGCTTCATGAGCCTGACGCCATATTCTCATCCACCCGTCAGCGTTAAGTAGTCGGAATCGAGACTCATCACTCCATGCTACTCGTTTCCAGTCCTCTACACTCCAGTCTCTGTGCTCTCTTGCCCAGGCTAGACGTGCAGCTCGATGGCGAGTATAGAGCAATGGTACTCTCGTAGGTCGACGGCTCCAGAAACCCATACGGTGAAGCGAGCGTTGCACAGTCCGTTTACTGACTGTACGACTGGCACCGTCATTAAACTGGGTGGTAATTTGAGCTACTGTTTGGCTACGTACAATACGCCTGAGCCGTCTCTCACCACGCACTGTCAAGGCTAATTGTCCTTTGCAGTTTGCCCGATCGCTAGTTTTTTTCCACCATCCATGTATTCTTGGTATACTCTTGACACTGTCGACCTTGAAAATCCTAGCTGTCTGTCGATTTCGGAAATTGAATGGCCCATGCGTCGCGCACCTACGATTTGTCCGCGATCGAAGGCGTCTAAATCAGGCAGTTTACCCATACTGGCAATTCCAACAACTAATTCAGAACAACCACAGTACGCGCTATATATGCAGTTACCACAGCACCCTCACTTGCGCATACATGATGCGCAGCCCTACACAATTTGCATAGGCTTTGCTATCCCTAATGCAGTGGCATATCAGTGTGTGTGTATATATATATATATATATATATATATATCAAAACTATGTAATATATATATATATATATATATATATATATATATTACATACTTTTGATCTACACCATTTTAAAGAATTGTGAAATAGTCTGTACAAAAACCTTTTTTTTCCTACAATACTAAATAAAACCGCAAATAGTACCTTCATTGAAACACAAAGTATTATTTTTTAACTAAAACTCCACCTCACCTACCTCTGGTTTATTAATTAAATGTAAATAACCAATAAAAATAACAATTTTGATTTCCTAACATTTCCAAATTCTCAGGGCGTGGTGATTTGTAAGTTTGTTGCTAACTGGAATCTTGGCAAAATTAAGATAAAAAAATCATTCAATTGTCTATCGGTTGTTTTGTTTGGAAGATCGATCGAGCAGTCTTCTGTCTTTGCCAAAATCAACCCCACCCAAGCTCGTTGCCCAAATTAAGTCTGAATAACCTAGCTCCTATTGTAGTTTCCCCTAATTTTCCACTCATCCATAAAATTTGTCGATTTATCTTTACCTATTTCCAGTGAACGCTAATAGCAATAATTATTTTTCAGGTGTAACTTAGTAAATGCATATTTCATTAATAAAATAGTTTATTGAAACTATTGTTGCAAAACTAATGCAATTAACGAACTGTAATCAGATTTGGGCAAAACAAAGCATTTTCTGTATTCTTTAGGTGGAATAATTTTGTGTGTGTGTGTATGGGAGATGAATGTATGGGATGAATAGATGAATGTACAAGATAGAATCATATTAAAATTTATATCACTCATGCATTATAAAAACAATGAAATTAAAGTCTGCGGCAGATATTTTTAAACAAAATTTTGCAGTGAGTTAAGCAAACATGACATAGTACTAGTATGACCTAATTTATAAAAAATAAGTTTTTACTGTTTTAAATATTTATTTTGAATTTTTGGAGAATTCAATCCTACAAAATAGTCAAGAGATATTAAAGGTCACAACAAAAACTTATCATCGATATCGCATAAGGATCATACGATAGAAATATGACCGAAAACATTTACATATAGTCATTCTAAATTTAAATGTGCTGGCGTAGAGCACTGCTGCCAAAAATTTTTCAAAGATAACTTTTTACATGATTTATATTTGAGTTGAGTGGATAGAATTCAATAATTCTGCTTAATATTATAATCCTGTCTACTCCACTGATAGTAATACTTATTGCCGAAATAAGGCATAACGAAACTATTCACTGGCTATTTCTGTGTTCTTGTCAAAATATGAAGCACTCAAAAGTTTGTAAATAGAATGCGCATCCTTCGGCAATATGCAAGTAAATGCCGCTGTTTTCTGTTTCTTGATCCATGCAATCATCATCATAATTGGCACGACAGCCCTACGTGGGCCCTGGCCTTCTCTAGAAGTCTTCTCCAAACTACCCAGTCACCAACCTTGGATCTCCAGTTCTTAATCTTCATGGCACTAAAGTCTGAATCCAGGCAGTCCCGCCATATTTTTTGGTCTTCCTCTCTGTCTTTCACAGAAGGGGACTGCAGTAAAAACTTTCAGCGGCGCTCAGTGAATCATCTTCAGCGCTTTCAGTGAATCCATTCTCAAAAGATGACCTGCCCATCTCATCCTGTTCAATTTCACAAATTTCCCTACGTCTTCATTTTTAAACAGTTTGTAGAGTTCAAAATTGTGTCTCCTTCGCCAAATACCATTATCAAGGACACCACCAACGATAGCCCTCTAAACTCTCCTTTCAAAAATTACCAGATCCTCCTCTGCCCTTGATGTCAATGGCCATGTCGACCCCTGCAATCAATAATAGAATATTTGCACCAAACGCACATCAGCTTTCTACTAAACGTCACCTCTGGCAATAGGATCTACAAGTAAGTACCTTGATGGCTAAAGTGTTTTAAGCCGTTTGGGATATATTTTAGAAAGATCTCGGTCTAACTAACCCTGTTGCAGAAGGAGACCACTGTGCTAAAAGAAATCCAGGCAACTAGACCTGAAATTATTTAATTAACACTTAAGGAAAAAAAGTCCTTTTTATATTTTTCGCTAACATCATTAAAAACACTCTAGATAAATTCAAAATCAAGAGAAATTTACCTAAATGGATTGGCAGACAGTAATAATAGATGATAGTCCCTATTACAAATAATATAAAGTTTAAAAAAATCTAAAGCAGTTCAGAAATAGTTGAAATAAACAGTAAAATTTAAAATAATTGAATTTTTTAATTTACATTGATAATTTAAATAAATGAATTTTTATAATGTACAGTGATAATTTAAATATCTGGAATTTAAAAATGTACAGTGGTAATTCAAATAATGGAAATTTTAAAATGTACAGTGGTAATTCAAATAATTGAAATTTTAAAATGTACAGTGGCAATTCAATAATTAAATTTTATAGTGTACAGTGGTAATTTAAATAACTGAGATTTAAAAATGTTTTTGATAATTTTAATAATTGATTTTTTTAAATCTACAGTGATAATTTAAGCAATTTAATTCTAAAAATAGGCAGTAATAATTTAAATAAATGAATTTCAAAAATTGAACAATGATTATTTTAATAATCAAATTTTAAAAACGTACAGTGATAATTGAATTTTTTAAATGTTTAAATTATAACTTAAACCTGTAGAAGGGCAAATTTTTTTTATTAATAAAAATAGTCTTACATAATACAAATACAAGTATACCAGATATTAGAAAAACGGTAACGCTATGCGTAAAAAAATGGCAGAAAGTATTCTCTGACTGAGAGCAAACAAAAAGTCGAAAAAACAATCTACAGCAATTTAGAAATATTTTAGATGCATGCAAATAGAATGGCAAAATGGTTTTTTTTCTTTATCAGTTAAAGAAAAACCTTCTAGATATAGCAGGGATATTATCAAAACCTGTCCAAATATAACTGAAATTTATTCACATGGAATACCAAAAAGTAATTTCAGTCAGAAAATAATAGAGCTGTGAACAAAATCTAGACTGGTTCCAGAGTAATTAAACTGCATAAATTCAGAGAATAAAAAGAATTTTTTTTTATCTAGGTCACAAAAATCATTTTGAAATTCAAACTTTTTAATAAAAAGCCGCCTCGCACAATGCGCCTCAAACATTTATTGTAATAAGTGCTCAAAATTTAATTTTGAAAAATTTCAGCTGCGAAAACGCTTGAAAGATTATTTTTAAAATGAGCTGCGAAGCATAAAATTAAGATGAGTTATCTTAAAGCGCATACCCGAAAGAAATGCATTAAAATTTCACATTTAATTATGTCAAACTGGGGGATTTTCATTTTTTTTCTTTACTCATCGGATACGATTGAAGAACATTTTGAATGCTGCTGTATTTCTTTTTTTTTTAAAGAAATATCTCTCAATGCATATGATTTTCTTTTTTTAAATTTCGATATTTTAAGTTTAGTGGTTTAAATCTAAATTTCATATGAAAAATATTCCGACATATAAAGTCACACGACCTCCCAAGAGGTATATAAATAAATCTTGTATCGCATAGAATATTTTGCGAAGGATAAATTTAAGAGTAGATGTATTTTAAAGTTCTTCCCAGAAAATCTACTTAAATTTCATGATGCATTTAAATGTGGTTTTTCTTTCTGTGTGAATGTGTGTGTAATATATACACGGTCATCGAAAAAGGTCTGACACATTTCATAAAATGATATTTAATGAAGTAATTGCAATACAAACAATTATTTCATTGTGTAATGTACAGAATTTAATAGAATTTTATCTTAATAAGTTTCAATATGACCACCGTTGTTTGATTATGGACTTGATATGTGTAGAGCAATCTCTAACCAGGTGTTACGAAGCATGTCTGGCATCACTGTGGCAATTGCATCGACAGTTCTCTCCCGTAAATGTGTCGAGTCCTATACCTTTAGGTTGTAAACAATGTTCTTGACGCAACCCCAGATTTGTACTCCGCTAACCACAACACACATTGAGCTTTCTCCTGAACGGTCGACATAGCATTGACGGAAAGCAGAACGAAGACCTCGTCCATCTTGCATCGCTTCTGCGCAATGTTCCATTTCAGGGTTGCGTACCAGTTACATTTAGAAATTTCCGACACTTGCCAAGTTGTTTGAAAAGAATATTATTGAGTTTGCTCAAATAATCATAATTCTTTTAGAATTATGAGCTTTCGAAATGTGTCCAACCTTTTTCGATTACCCTGTATATATATGTCTAGTATGTATATATTATATGTATGCGATATCTGTATTGTATAACGATATGTTCGGAGGATACGATACAATCTGAAACTATAGTTATATATAAAATAATAGTATAACGATGGTTTTATATAAACGACATGTTCTATAAGATAAGTCTTTATACGCTACTTTAAGTCACTTGCTTTGAACTGAAAATTTGCATGTATATACCTTTTCCTATAATTTATTGAGTTAAAATATAAGTTACTTCATTAACATGTTTTCACCATTTGTGCAAAAGTGAGGGTGTTTGTTCATTATGTACGCATGTGCGTGTGAATTTATAAATTAAGTCCTTACTATATACGTATATTCCAATCTAAAAGCAATGATAAAATGCAATTCCCAGGAACAGCTCTAGAACAAGTTGATCGGGCTCAACATGAAGCTCGCCATATATATCTGTAGTTTGTAACAGAAATGGGAATAGACTTTCAGCTTTAACCCATTTACAGCTGTGAACCTATACATGCGTTCCGAAAAATCATTCGCCATGGGCATTGAATCCGTTTATGGATTCTCACACAACCATTCAATTTGTGCCATGAACGCGTATATATGCATTCGATAAGAACGATACTTCTGTGCCTGGGAATAAAAGCGAAACACGTAGTAAGAATGCGTTTTCACACTGCGCGCTTGAGAAATGCTTTATCGGGGCCTTTTTATTGGGCTTTTATGTGCATTTAATGGGCATTTGTTGAGAGAATGAGCTGCCTCTTTTACTGAGAGTTTTGAGATTATCATTGCTGGTACAGTCAATAGATTTTCCATCAAAAGTTCAAATGTATTCTGCCGATCATGCTAATTGTAGTGCAAGACGGACAGCCCATAGCGCAAGTTTGACTTAATATAACTTTACACTTAAATGATAAAATTTATTCCCCAAATGATATAATGATTTATTAGAGAGTGAATTATACACTGGTGTAAGAAATGAAGAGAATTTGCAGACTTGGTCAATTTTCTATAGAACTACTGTACCGATTTTAATTAAATTTGATATGTACATGCATTGATAGAATCCAAAACAAATAACCATTCAATAATTGTAATACACACGCATGATCGTGCGTAACACTCGTTGGAGTCGGAAGGTATGAAACAGCGGTTGCAGAATAAACAAAAAAAATGGGTTAATAGATGGTGTTATTTTGCAGCAAGCGGTTAATTTCAAATTGTAACAGTAAAAATGATTAAACAGCAACGTTTAGATGATGGAATGAGGTGGCGAATTATGGGGAGGCTAGAAGAAGGCCAATCTCAAGTCCAAATTTGTAGAGAGTTCAATTTAACGCCCAGCGTCGTGTGAAACTTATGGAAACAGTTCCAGGATACCGGATCCATCGAGAGAAAGCCTGGGCAGGGTCGTCCAAGAGCCACGACGGCCAGAGAAGATCACCATTTGTCGATTATAGCGAGGCATAACAGGAGTGCTACAGCTTCTCAGCTCTCTCGTGACTTGTATGTAGCCACAGGAACCCGTGTATCAAGGGTGACTGTTTCCAAAAGACTTCATGAGAGAGGGTTGTTTGCAAGGAGACCTGCTGTTTGCGTCCCGCTCACTTCTACGAACAGGAGAATCCGTTTATCATGGTGCAGAGACCATAGAGATTGGAGTATGGATCAATGGGAGACCGTTCTCTTCACTGATAAGTCCCGGTTCAGTCTAAACGCCGATTCTCGCCGTATGTTCATATGGAGAGAACCAGGGACCCGCTACCTACTCTCGAATGTCCGCGAAATCGACCGTTATGGCGGAGGAGGTTTAATGGTCTGGGCAGGCATCATGTTGGATGGCCGCGCACCTCTCCATGTCTTTGAAAGAGGCACTGTGACTGGTGTGAGGTATAGGGATGAGGTCTTGGAGCCCTATGTTCACCTTTTCAGGGGTGCAGTTGGCCTTGAGTTCATTTTAATGGACGATAACGCGAGGCCACATAGAGCTCTTCTGGTCGACGAATTTCTAGAGAATGAGGATATTCGCCGGATGGATTGGCCAGCCAGATCTTCAGAAGTTAACCCTATAGAGCATGTCTGGGACGCTCTGGGGAGGGCAATAGCAACTCTCAATCCCCCCCTCCGAGAACCATACAGGGAATGAAAACAGCGTTGCTGAACGAGTAGGACCAATTGCAACAAGGGACCAAACCCCCTATTAACTCATCTATTAACCCATTTTTTTTCTCCAACCGCTGTTTCATACCTTCCGACTCCAACGAGTGCTACGCATGATCATGCGTGTGTATTACAATTATAGAATGATTATTTGTTTTGTATTGTATCAATGTATGTACATATAAAATTTCATTAAAATCGGTACTGTAGTTCTAGAACTAATCGACCAAGTCTGCAAATTCTCTTAATTTCTTACACCAGTATATATATATATATATATGTGGGTGTATATATATATATATATATATATATATATATATATATATATATATATATATATATATATATATATATACACTGCTGGCCACCCAAATTGCAACACCAAGAAAGACAAGAGATATCACAACAAAATTTATTTTGTAGATAACATGTTGACCAAGTATCAAATGATTAAATTTATAGACTTCTGTGAAGTGTGGTTCCTGCCAAAATCAGTATCCAGAGTAGCCGCCATTGTTGGAGATCACCGCTGCCACACGCCTCGGCATTTATTCAAAGAGACTTTGGATGAGTTCTTGGGGTACAGCAGACCAAGCAGCTTCCACACGTTGCCAAAGTTGATCTGCTGTGGCAGCTGGGGATGGAAACTGGGTCAATCGTAGAGCAACCATGGACCACATGTTTTCTATCGGTGATAGATCCGGAGAGCGAGGCGGCCAGGGAAAGCAATTCAATCTGGCGATTGACGAAGAACCGTTGGACAATGCGTGCCACTTGTGGTCGCGCATTATCCTGTTGAAATATGGCTGTGGGCAAGCCCTGAAGGTAAGGAAGGACAACTGGCTCCAACACCTCGGAGATGTAGCGCTGGCTGTTTAAAGTACCGGCAATGCGTACTAGAGGTGTGCGAGAGTGATATCCAATACCGCCCCATACCATAATACCCGGTGCAGGAGCAGTGTGGCGGTGCATAACGCAGCTGTTCAGCATCCTCTCTTCACGGTGTCTCTCGACTCGAATGCGACCATCGTGGTGTTGCAGACAGAAGCGTGACTCGTCAGTAAAGACAATTTCATTCCATTCTGCCGTCCACATCCTTCTGTCATCGCACCATTGGCGGCGGAGACGTCTGTGGTTCTGCGTCAAGGGTAGACAAAGCAATGGACGTCTTGCGGACAGACCACTCTGCTGTAAACGGCGTCGAATGGTACGCGCAGACACTGGATGATGCGTTACAGACTGCATGTGCTGTGCTATGGTTCGTGATGTGACTGAGCGATCCGTCACTGCCATGAGCACAATTTGCCTGTCATCACGTGAAGTGGTGCGCTGAGGTGGATGCGATCGAACACGCCGGTCAGTCGTAACCTCCTGCATCCAACGATCACATATCCGCATTACAGTTGTTTGGTTTCGTCCAACACGACTACCGATTTCCCTGAAAGATAATCCACAATCTCGGTAGGCCACTATCCTTCCTCTGTCGAACTCGGATACTTGATCAAAAGATGATCGCTGATTTGGACGAGGCATAATTGATCTTTTTTTTGAAAAAACCACAAGAAAAACACAATTGCCGAACTTGAAACCGTCGAAATCTCCAAGCCTTAAATAGCGCTTTGAAGTGGCGCCACAGGCGCGCGTGATGTGCTTCTGCGCTGAAATTCTAATCATTTGCATATCTCACCTCCGCTAATGCATGTTGTAAATTTCATGTTATTTGCATGTTTCCTTCAGGGTGTTGCATTTACAGTGGCCCGCAGTGTATATATACATTCGGCCTTAGGAGCCGTGTCAAGGAGTATAATTAACTCCCGACGGTTGGCCGCACCGGCCCTGTATATATGTGTGTATGTATATGGGTGTATATGTATATGTAAATGTGTGTATACAGTTGAACCCAGTTATAACGAACTTCAAGGGACCAAAAGTTTTGTTCGCTATATCCAATGGTTCGCTATATCCGAACCGTTAAGAAAAATCTTAGAGTTCACAAAATGTATAACTCATTAGTTGCTATGTGTATTCAATAATGATGTATTAAAAATTGATAAAATCTAATAAAAATGATCATTATTGAATTAAATTGACTAAAATCGATTACAATACGCTGACACAATACTAATTAAATTAAATAAAAATGATGACAAATGGAAATGAATTCATTTTATCTTCAATTGTTGCTCACTATTTTGATACAGAAATAATCTGTAATCTTCTGCTAACGTGATGCCGATTTCAAAAACATTTTATGAATTTCTTTGCTCAATACATCAAATGACTCCAACACTCTTTCTTCCACTGTTCGTGTAGGCAAAAACTTATTAATTAAACGCATCGCTGCTGTAGCATCTGAGATGGTGGGGATTTCGTCATTTATGTGCCCCTCTTCATCAGCATCAGATGCAGAATCTTCGACTTCATAATGATTCATTTTAATTTCTTCCACGACATCTTCATCAGTCGGATTTTCACATGTGATGACTTCATCATCGCATGTTTAGAACAATTGCATGTCACAATCTGAGAATGATGAAATTTTAAGCGTTTCTATCCACATCGTGATAGGTAAATCATCAACATCATCTTCAACATTCGTTTTATCTTCAACATTCTTAAAAAGTTTTTTTAAAAGATTAGTCGCCGACTGAAAAAATGTTCGTTATAGCTGATTCTTAAGATTTCAGAGGTTTGCTAGAAAAGGATAAATTAGCATTAAATACAATAGGAAAACGGCGGGACCAAAAGTTTCGTTCGTTATATCCATCAGTTTGCTATAAACCTGGTTCGCTTTAACGGGGTTTGACTGTATCTGTATATGTATATATATGTGTGTATGTATGTATATATACATACATATATATATATATATATATATATATATATATTTATTTGAAATTTCCTCTCGTCGAAAGCTTCTAAAGGCATATCTTTAACGTTGCAGATCATCTGAATGGTGAACTATTATCATACTACACCTTCTAGGCAGAAAAGTTTTCTATCAGTTGAGGAACACTCATCAAAGCCCTTTTGATAAAAGTCCACCTAGTTTGTATTACCCTCATTTTTTATTCTAAAAATGGAATATAATCACGCAATACCAATAAAACTGCTGAGAATAAAGCTATAAAAACGTCTAACTATTATACAATATGCTTTAAAACATTATATCTATGAATTACCACATAAAAAAATGAAATTTCGAACTAGAATTATCTGTAATTTGTGCAGTCGCTTGAGATTTTTTGTACTTACAAGCTATGTTTTGTGACTTTTGTAAAGAGCATTTTTAAGAATTCCTTACGTCTATGAACCGAAAGATTGATAAAGTTCAATATTTATAAAATTTCTTTTTCAAATATTTTTTGAAGCTATGTGTAAGTTGCGTTGCTTTCAGCGGTCATTTTTAAGCCCATATTGCGACACTCTTTTCATTAAAATTGTTATTTACTATACCTGATTTTTAATGAAGAGATGGATGAAGTGATGATGAAGAGATGAAGGCATGATTTTTAATGAAGAATTTGTGACGAAAAATGGCAATCGAAATGTGAGTTTTACTATATTTTTTTAGAAAAAAACTATATAATATCGTAAAAGCTTGATTTTTCTTGAAATGCTATTTATTATGAAAATTGTCTTCCATCCAGAACAACGCTCCCAAAATTTACCAACAATTATATAAAAACAAACCCAATCTGTTTGCTTCTTAAATAACAAAAGATGGCCTTGACGCTTTCATTCAACTCTTTCGACAGCGACATTTCCACTCGTAGTACGATCCCTGTCTTATACAATTTCCTTTCATGTTGAATCCACTGGTCCAGAAGAATAATATTCTTCTAATTTGGGTACAACTCTTCAAATATAATGCACCAATGCTAATGTATCTACTCATTGCTTCCATTCCAATTATTATGGTGTAGCTAAAAATAAATGTATACCTCCAAGACAACTAACCATTCCTAAAATCAATTTACACGTTTGGTTGAGTTATAATTCCTAATTAAGATGCCCACGACAACTTATTGGTGTGTAACTGGATAGCGTGTTGTTCTCTCTCTGTACTCATTGCTTCTACTCCTATAATTATAGAGTTTAAAATTTACGCTAGTTCTCCAGAACAACCAATACTAAAAATAGCTTACTCGTTTCGCTGGGTTAAAATTTCTAATTAACATGCCCGTGACTTCTTCAAGGTGCAATACTATCTAGCGTTGGGGATCTCTTTTGTATTCAATACTTCTATTCCTGTAATTATAGTGTTGTTAGCATGAGTAATGACCTTAGAACTTTAACCAACAAACGGAACAACCATTTTTTAAATTCGTTTATTCTTTCGGCCGCATCATGCATGACTGTGACTTCTTCAAAACGTGCAACGAAGGGAGGGCGGGGCATGATTTTTAATGAAGAATTTGTGGCGAAAAATGGAGACCGAAAAGTGAGTTCTGCGGAAAAATGTTTAGAAACAAACTATGTAATATCGTAAAAGCTTTATTTTTTTTCTTGAAATGTTATTTGTTGGCGCTCCTGCGTGATCACTTGGTACCGTCTTCCCGCCAACCCTTGGCGACTGTTAGTTCAGTTGCCTATGGAGAACCAGTGGATAAGGTCGTAAAAAAGACCTCTCCGTATAATAAATAAAGGACTATGGTGTCCATTGAAAAAGTCTACTGCGTTTCTATAACTTGTGAATCGAATTAATATGGTTGCCTCTAGATTAAGATTATAAGAAATTATTACGAAACAAACAAAAAAAATCTACAGTCCACAAAGAGAAATTATCGTCCATTATTCATTATGAAATTATATTCAAAGGTTTGCGTAGTTTCACAACATAAAAGACACCATAGAATATTTACTAGAAACCGTAATTTGTTTTGTTTGTTTCAAATTAGTTTTAATTTAGTTGTTCTGAAATCCTCCGAAAGTTGAAAATGCAAATATAAACGGTATGTTTGCAAAATAAAATAAAATAAAAATAAAAATAAATAAATAAATAATTCAGATTTCCTAATTCTTTTTTTTCATTCTTTGCGTATTTCGTTTTTCTAACTTTTTATACGCGGTATAATTGCAAAACATGAAATTAGAATTCTGATTTACAATGCAATTTTTTTTTGCCCACTTCCTTTTTTCTAATTTCGTATTTTTTCTATGAAGTCTAACTCACTACTCTCCAAAAATACACACCCATTACATATTTATAAAAGCTCTTATCTCTAGAAAAACTGAAAGTATGAAGATTTTGCGGGATGAAGAACAATTTCTATGCATTTCTAATGAGGTATAAAACAAAAAAAAAATATTCAAATGTACAATTCACAGTCAAGGACATGAGATAAAGAAGAAATAAATGTATGGTTTTAGATTACATTTTCTTTACTAAATTCTGTTTGGACAAAACTCCAATTTTTTTAAAACTGGTTAGATCTTTGTTTTGATTCCGTTTTTAATCTCTTGGGCTTTGTTTCCAAAACTTTAGCAAACTAATCAGCGAAACGATATTTCAAGTTAATACCCGTGAAGAGACTATGAAAGTAAACAACTGTCTAACGTGAAAAAAAAAGATAAGATAAAGAGTGCAATGCAATCACATCGATAGTAATCTTTTTATAGACTCTTTTTTTATGACTCCTATAACTAATGCACTTGGGGAAAACAATGTTATAAAATTTCATTTTTTCTCAGGAGAGAGTTTTAGTTTCCCGCGAAATATATCCTACAATATGGCCCAGTTACAAGATTCGCAAAGACATTAGCTGAGAAAAGATTCTGTTAAAGTTTTTTTCAAATACGTGTGTAATTATTCAGTTTATAATTTATACCGAAGCAACCGTAAGAACTCAATTATAAGAATATCAGTAAATAACTTTTTAATAAAAAAGACTCCTTATTTAAGTTAGTCGTATTTGAAATTTTGGAAATGGGGAAATATTTCTTGCATTTGCTGCAAAGTGTCATTTCTGTGGTCAAGAAAAAAAAATAGAGGGAGGACATTTTTGGATAATTCGTCGTCTTATAAAACGATTCTTGGAAAATGTATTTTCTTTGGTTAAAAACCGCGTGGAATTTGATAATGCAGGAATATTTTAGAGGAATTGTTTAAAGTTTTTTTCTCATTCGAAAATAAATTTTATACCAAACAAGACTCCATTTTCAGCCAATAGTCGATAAAAATGGACCCTATATTTCAATGTATTTGTATTTTGAAAAATTATTCCCTGTACACCATTTTGAGAAGTGTCATCTCTGTGGTTAATAGAGTATGCTTGAAGAGTTTGGTGTCAGTATTTTTAAGTCGTATGCCATCTTTTAAAATTCTTTTTTTTAAATAATATATTTTTCTTTTTCTTCTGCTGGAACCGCATCGTGTTGAACGTGTAAGAACACCTTTTTTGATAAATGAAGGTAAACTTGATGGCTTACTTGGTTAGCATTTTCTTCTGTATAGTTGTGTTTAAGATATCTGAAAGACACTTGTTTCCCACAAAAATGATAGTTGGCAAAACTCAAATGTGATATGCAACTGAATTTTATATATATATATGAAAATAATCACAATGGGGAAATTAACACATGGGAATTGATGCGTAGAAGCTATGGGAGATGCAGTTGGGCGAAGTGTTGATCATACAGATGCAGTCGGCACGAGGGAGTGATGCGAGAAACAAACATGGAGCCAGAGAAGAGGAACACGGATTTCAGACGATGTCCAGGAAATCACTTATTTTATTATCAAGCAATAAGAAGACTGTAGTGACCACTGGACTTGCCCAGCGTCCATGCAACAGGACGGGGCACGGAGAGCTGATTACATGACAAAGTTAAGACAAGAGCCGTCGTGACCAACGGACTTCTGGCGTCCGTGGCTGACAGCAACGAGAGTTAAGTGCGAAGAGAGAAAAGTCTTCTGTTCTGGAAAATATTAAATGAGTGTTTGGGGATATTGACACCAGAGGGCCTAAATTACTTATCTTTTAATTGGAAGAATTTAGTCTCGAGATGTTCACGTGTCCACGTCGTGGTTCTCCCGGGGATTAATTAATTAATAGATCACGCGCTTGCTCTGCGTTTTACCAAAACGAAGAATTTGACAACAGGACTTATTTATTATATACAAATTTTATGAGGCGTTCAGTTCGGGCCAGATATCGTGATGTTATGGAATTCAGATATTTCAAATGCCTGCTTAATGATCTGCGGGGCTAATATAAATTATAACTTACATTATTTTTAGGTTGAAATTTGGAAGAGGGTATATATATATATATATATATATATATATATATATATATATATATATATATATATATAAACAAAATCAGAACTACCTATATATTATTTTATAAAGCACAATAACCTGAGCCTTGATCTTTAGGAAACGTTTAATATCTTTTTTCTTCAGGGATAATCTACTATCATAAATATGGTGCTTCTTTGATAAATGGAATTTTTTCTGAATTAGAAATAAATTGAAAGTTTACTTACTTTTCTAGACCACTCGCAAAATCGTGCGAGCGTAAATCGCACACTATTGTTAATTATCAAGACTTAGCCTCAAATTCCAATGTTGCAGCGAGCAAAATGTTTTTTTATATGATTTAATGAAATATCTAAATCCATCCGTAGTATTCATAATTTAGGAATCAGATCAATTTCTAATTATTTAAAGAATAATCTGTCTAACAAATTTTAATCACATTTTGAGGTGAAATTTCACCAAATTTGGAAACTTTTGGTTTTAATATTTGCTTTGAGGTTGTTCAATAAGAGAAATCTTAACATCTTGCATTTGCCAAATAGAGGTGTAAACAAAGAGACATCCGTAGGTAGCCAATTGAAACTATATTAAAAAATGCATCTGGCTCAATAACCCCTGATACAATAACAATGATTTTTTTCTGAGTCTCATTGTAGGTATACCTTATCCCACAAATGACTATATTGCCAACTGTTCATTACAGTATTGAAAAATTAGTGTTTCAGCATAATAGATATGCCAGAGTTTTGTTTAAAAAAGAATTTGCGTGTATAATGGCAAAATCCCCTTATACATATAAACCGCCCTTATATATATGGTGATGGCCGAATGACTCGAGTGCTTTAGAATTCTGTCCAGTACCTGTGGGTTGGAGTCCCAGTGTTCGCATGAATGTTTGTAGCCTTTTGGAATCATCTTTAAACTGTAGGTCTCGGTATAATTAGCCTTTGTGTAAAAAAAGTTAACAGTAGCGCTCTAAACAAATCAACCAACCTATTATACGGCTTATTACTGTTCTAGTGTGCCCGAGAAATTCAATAAATGCGGATAATCGAAAAAATTCCCTGGATAGCATAAAAATGAGTTACACGGCAGTTTTAAGTGTGCTATATATACTGAATAAAATAGTGTTTAATATAATAAAAATTAAACATCTTTGGTTTAAGTTTTGTTGTATTACTTAAGTGACACATGGTCTTTCTTTTGGATAATATGTATCGTGTATCTAAAAATTTTAAGTTATTTACTAAAAATCTACATATGGTTTATCGAGAAGACAGTAAAAATAAACAACTTATTTTGCAGCACAAAAGCTGCTAAAGTTTATGCTTGGTATTGACTAGAATGATACTTCGTATCAATTCACTGTACTCAGTTTGTCTTACCTTCGCTTCCATGGAAATGGGCAGCAAGAAAAAATGGTTAATTTTGTCATTAAAACTCATTTGCAGTACTACTTTTAAGTGTTAGGATAACAACAGACTAGAGTTCGGCAAAAGCCAATAGTAACTTCCCTATATTTTCCAATAAATATTACCGATTATTCCTTAGGGCCCGGGGTTGCCTATTTGGATGACGGATATGTACTGTCCATCCGGCACTCGTGGGCCCAACAATAATGACATTGTTCACCGAACATGGGAAATCAACCCTCGGCTGCGTACACAGGGATTTCTACGTAGCGGCTGGTCTTCAGTTTCACGCGCTTATGGTCTCACGACCGGGAAGCATTATTTTGTGAATTACAGATTATCCCTTCTAAATATACAGATCCACATTTTTGAACATAATAACAACCTCTTGATATTCAAAATAACCTTTTTGATAATACCTTTTTGAACCTATATTTAATATGATCCTATTACTAAAAGACTAGTCAACACAAGTTTTCCTGACTAGCCAAGAGCGTAATAACCCCGACAAAATAATACCTCAGAAACATTGATGTGGAGAGAGGAATGATATGGAAAATCATGGCCAAGAATGAAAAGGATTTTTTTGTTATTTCTAAAAAAAGGAAGCACAAAGAGAGAAAAAAGGATGACCTACAGCATAGGTTCTTAAACTGTGGTTTGCGGACCCTTGGAGGTCCGCGTAGCCATTACCGGGGGTCCGCAAAACAATTTTGACATTAACTTTTTAAAATTCTTCATTAATTTTATTAAATTCTTTTTACTACTAATTTTATTCATTTTATGTTTTTTTATTCTATATCCTAATAAAAATGTTCATCTCTATAAATGCGCAAGACCATTTATTAAAATAACCAGCCATACATTTTTGCCGATATTTATTACAACGCAGTGCCTTTGAGATTATTGAGCCAGAAATTAAGTCTCAAGAACGACGTAAAATGCCTAGGGTTGGGATGGGGGTCCGCAAAAAAAAAAGAAAAAAAATGTTGTTCAAGAGGGGTCTTCGGACTACATAAGTTTAAGAACCCTGACCTACAGGATACTGAAATCAGTGACTTTAATTAACCGAGGAAATTATAGAATCAAGTCCTAGAATTAGAAACATGAGTACATGTTATAAGAAATGATCCGTTATCATGCACATCGTCAACATAGACTGCGTGTTCATGTTCGTATAAAAGCTTAAATCTCTCATCCCAACCAGAAATATTGTCTGAGGGTAAAAAGGATGGCTCTTGGGTCACAGAATTACAGCCTATATGACTGCTAACCTATCATTTTCTCTGAAAAATTATTGCTTTTTCTCCCACCCACCATCCATTTGTCCTTCAATCGGTCACCGATTTTCCCATCTCTGTAGTCGACGTCTTGTTCTTGCTGCCGCTGTGTAATTGTGAGTTATAATCTTCTAACTTCAATAATTTCCAAAAATATCGATTAAGAGTCGAACCTGCTAACTGATGTATTAAAAGAGCAACACCTCACAACTTTTTTTAGGACCTGTTCACATAGAATCCGTCATCGTCAGTGTCACTCGTATTGAAGTATGTTTAACCAATTACAAACCTCCAAACGATTAACTAGAAATTGTAATAGTCTGTGATTGGTTTAAAATATGTTAATGAGTAACGCTGACTCTGACGAATTCTATGTGAACAGGTCCTTAGACCTTTAAAATAAAAATTCAAACTCTTCCAAAATTTGCGAGTGAAAATTCTTATCCTATTCTCCATCCTAATTTATTATACGTATTCCCTACTATAGTGATAGCATATTTGTCAATATTCTCTGTGATCTTTCTATTTGGTCTTATAAAATACAAAGAAATTGTAACCTGTTTAACACCAATGCAAATTATCTTATAGTTAAATGCATCCTATTAAGCTTTCCATACCCTATTAAATAATGTAAAACTTGATGCCAAATGAAATGCTTCATTTTAAGAAAAGCGAGAGTTTAAACTATTAAACAGATCTTAGATGACGGAGTAATATTTCATTTTTTTCATCTGACAGACTAACAAAGAAAAATATGAAATCATCTGTACACCCAGAGCCCTCTATTGGCATCTTCGTGCATTAAATGGACCATATCTCTACACGATCCACGGTTGACAATCACGGCTTGTCTCCGAGGCGGAACATAATGGCTAGGTATCACGCGATCTTTTTTTTTTCTTTCTTTCTGAAGGTCGATCTGGAAGTTGCAACCCCGTTTTCTGGCAGCCCATCATAGATAGACTTAGCCAAGTAAGAGAGAAAGAGAAACGCGGGTAGATAAATAAATATAATCACTTTTATTGTCGAGGAATAGAGACTAATGGAAGACTTCTGCTTCGTCGTGACTTACTGGACATTGAAAATTGTGCTTGCTTATCTTCGATAGGTTTCTAATTTTAACTGATTACTCTTAGGGACTGTTTATAAGAGATAAATAATAGAAGGTATTGTGAATGATTACAGATGTTGTTACCGATAATGTTATGTAAATATAATTCATTAGCATTTTTCCAGATAGCATAATATGCTGACGATAAATCATTCTCTGAATAAAATGAATGGAGAAATATGAGAGTATCAAATTCGAAATCAAATTCACTTAAACAGTGGAAAAGGTACTTAACGTGTAAAACAATTTTCCTCATTAAGAACTATAAAGGGCGGCCATGGTGTTTTCAAAGCAATTTTTCAAAAAATGTGGACAAAATAATCATTAACAATTCATTATTTGCATTTATAGGAATAATAAGTATTAATTTTGCAAGTAGTAATATAGAATATTGGGAAAATAATCGTCCGCTAAATATTTAGAAATTTAAGAATTTTTGTTAGGAAATGACTGAGAGATTAAAAGAAAAAAAAACCTGAAGTCTTTGCTTGGCAAAATAACTAGGATTTCACACAATTAATGGTTTCGGTAGATTTTAATGGAGGTATAAGCGTAAGTTTCCGTGACTGTTCGAGTAATCACGTAAACGGTTTGATAGTCAAATGTACGTACTTGGCACAAAATCAGAATTCTTAATGAGCCAGCGATTTAATTCATACATCATTTTAATGTTTTATCCCTTAGCTTCTGTTTTAATTTAAATGATATTCGACTCAAATGTATGACAGCCATATTTATATATGCAGATCATATGATTTTAAATAGCATGCAAATACCGATAAGACGACACTCAAATACCTTTGAAAAATAAGCCAAAAGACAAAAAGGAAACTAATTTGACATGCCTACTCTACGACGGTTGATATCTTTTATAAGCAGACTGATTTAAACGAGTGTTGGTTAAAATGCTGTGCCAACACACATCATCAATATATACTTTCAATCTGCCTAAAAGATCTATCTATACTTCAACCATACTTAGAGCCAAAATTAAAATCTCGTAATCTCCATTTATAAACAATTATGACTGAAGCTTATAATTACATACACTTTCCAGTACTATGTATGATTAAACGATTTGTTTCTATTCTGACTATTACAAATGTTCTGACATATTAAATATTTATCTATATATATATATATATATATATATATATATATATATATATATATATATATATATAAAACAGTTCCGTAACTGACTGACTGACTGACTGACATAAAACGCACAGACCAAACCGCTGGACTTAAAGGGCTGAAATTTTGCATGGCGATTCTTTTTATCAACATTCTTTTAAGTTTGCATTTAAAATAATAATCTGAGGTTTACAAAATTTATATCACGAGAAAGATCATAAAAAAAATCCTTTAAAATAAAATCGTTTTCGAATCTTTACCTCCATTTTCTGATTTTTGATGAATTTTTAAAGATTAATTTTTAGAATTTAATTTATTAAATGCTGATAACGTGTTTTTTTCTTTTTGTGATACTTTAAACTAATTTTGCGTCACGTGCATAACAACGAAATAGACAAAAAAAGATATTTTTTCTTGCTAATGCGGCAGACGATTGGACATTGTCCAAAAAAAATATTAAAATACAGTAAAAAATATGTTCCTCTAACTGTACTATATAAACTTCACTAGATTCTTTAGTATGTTCAATTAGATTTAATTTCAATTTTTTCATGTATATTATTTTGTCTATAAAAATATTCGTTAAGATTTTTTTTTATAAATATATATTTTTGTTTTTTTTTACATCATTTGCATACATTGATCATTGTATTTATTATATATATATATTTATATATATATATATATGGCTTTAATTGCATACTTTGACCATTGTATGTAATTTGAATGTACTCCGTAGCGAAGTACAGGTATTCAGCTAGTCATAGTATAAAAGTGAATATATAGTGACATTTGTAGGCAAGATCCTATTTGAAAAGATTCATTGTTTAATGTGTACCAGATTTATTGAAAACAAACTAATTGGGTTTAAATTTGCACCAATAAATGTCATTACCACAAAAAGACCGCTTTAAAAAAAGAATTAAAAACCTAATTTTCTATCGCAAATTATGCAAATTGTACTGTCCATACGTTTTTATCTCTTGTAAACATCGTAAGGTCACTAATTATAAAGCTTGTGACATACAAAGTAAAATTGAAAATTCAATGGCAAAGTGGCTGAAACTCATTGACCTTGTAATGGCAATAAAGTTGAAACCATCCGTGCTTGTCTTTTTACAGTTTCTTTAAACCTAATTGAGCAACACACGCGAAAATGATGTAGCAGACACGAGAAAATCACTGTTATCAAACTTTCTCGTCCTAAGAAAGTTACCCATTCCTAGCACATCCAGGAATATAAGTTAAACTGTTGCAACTTTTTTCTATGCTTAATGCTAGGGTGGGTATATGCTACCGTGCATTTGAAAATAATCTGTATTTTAATATCGTGAAATCTGAGTGGACAAAGTGATTAATATTTTGGTTATTGCTTATCATATAATGTTGTATGAAAGGTGTGCGCACGTGTTAATATTCTATGGAATTATATACGCTCAAACCTGTTTCTGTGTGGTCTTTTTTGTGTGATTTTTTTTGTGCGGTATATGAAAATTTCAATCAAATTAAAACATAATTGACGAAGTTATCAATAAAAAAAATTAGTAGGCTTGATCGGTCTTTTAGTTTTTTCGTTTTTTGATATTTCATCACATTACATATACTGATACTGATTTGCAAATAAAATGCAGTATTGCGTCAGCCAATTACATTTCATAAGTATTGAATTATATAATCGCAATATTTAATTGACGTCCTTCAAAGTGCTTTCATATTCCTGGATCATTAAGATTAGAGTCATTTCAAAGCGTAAATTGATGGTAAATTTATTATTTTTCTATTTAGATATAAATTTTTAGGATTTTTATTTTATTTTTAGACATAATCCCTGAAAATGAATAAGGGCAAACACAAAGCGAAGAGAAAGGCAATTTTCTTAGAAACTAGAATTTTAAAACGAATAGCAGAAGGTGACGGATCCACAGATCTTGATAAAGAATTTTGATTGGGTGAATCCACTATAAGAGGCATACAAAAACGTGCAGGCGAAATAAATAAATCTAGTAATCGTACCACAAACGAAAGCGCTAAATGAGCATCGTATTCAAGAAACATTTTGATAGAGAAAACGGAAAATGCGTTCATATTGTGGATTCAAGAATTAACTCAAAAACAAATCCCCATTCACGGAGAATTAAGTAAAGAGAAAGCTATACGGTTTTATAATCAGCTGAAGGATTTAGAGTCGTCTAGTTCATCGTCTCACATTGGAAGCCCGACATTTTCTGCAAGCAATGGCTGGTTAGTCGGGTTTTTACAACGACATGCACTTCACAATCTGAAGATAAAGGGCGAAGCTGCATCCGCTGATGAAACAGCCGCTTAAAAATTATTCTAAAGTGTGAGCAAAAATTATTGAAGATGGTGGATATTGCCCGGATCAAGTATTTATTGCTGAGTATTTAATTTCTAGTTATTTCATAAGGTTTTGAGTTATTTTCTACGTGAGACTTTTTTTGTGCGGTCCCTATTCACCGCATAAAAAAGATACTTTTTAAATGTGTTGCGAAAAATATTTTTTATAGCTACTCGTGAAGTTTTGTGCGATTTTTTTTTGTGCGTTTTCATTTATGCGGTCCCTATCCTCCGCACAAAAAACACATTTGAGTGTAGCTATACGTAATGCAAATCGATCTTAAGGTATTCACTTTTGGACATATATATATAATGTGTGTGGGGGGTTTTAGAGCATATTGACCATTTATTAATACGCTCTTTAACAAAGATAAGTAGATCCAAAACCTATAGCTTCTTGCTTCTAACTACATTAACAACTAAGCCATTTTGAGACGGAACATCAATGGATGAAGAATTTTAAAAACGTAAGAAATGTTTAACTAACACGAAATTTTCAGGAAAAACTGACATTTATTTCTTTTCAATACATTTCTGCTACTCCCTCCAAGCAGAAATGCAATTTCACTTTTAAACAGACAGCTATGAGCAATTTTATTTTGTTTCAAATACTTTACTAAAATGAAGCATTCAAATTGAATTAGGGCATAAACTATAGTTGTTTCTTTCTTTGAAAATTGTTAGCGAATAATTTCCCAAAAGTAAAACATTTTCTCTCTCTTGCTTTATTCTCACTGAATACAAAATAAGAAAAATACTGTCTTTGCATTGGTACGTTATTTCAAGATAACCGGTAACTGATTTTTTCCAAAAATAAACATAACGAATAAAGACGCTTACTAATATTTTATTTATTGTTTTTAAAAAATAAACCTTTTTACTCTCTTTAGCTTTAAAACATAATTTCGTTGAATCACAACTTTTAAGACAAACTGTGATAATCTTTTATAATTCTTTAAGACAACCTGTGATAATATTTTATAATTCTTTAAAAGTATGGCCAGATCATCAGCGAAGTTCGAATAGTATATTCCACGGTTAGTTTCTAAAATTTTAATTAGATTAATGACAACCATAAATTATTTCGAATGCTTTCCTGATTTACAATGTGCTTGCAGCTGCCGATGAACGAAAATCCTAAAATTAATATACTTTTAGATTGGGGATTAATTGTGCAATTAATAATAAAATGTTACACCCAGTTAAGTTCTAAAATACATACTTTGACTACGATATGGGATACAGAGTAAACATTTTTAACAGTAAAACATTATAAAAATTAGGAAAGAATTTTCAAATTTAAAATATTTTGAAAAAATTAGAAACACAAAAGGGAGAACTTATTCACCTATCCGACTCTAACAGCTGGTGGGTAATGTACAATCACCAAGACAGTCGTACTTTGAATGACAGTTCGTGAACAGGGACGTCAAATGCCGACGTTGACCCTTGGGAAAGAAAATGCTGCCGGGGAACCCTAAAGTGCATGTGACCGGGAATTTCACCCTGCCATACTTCCAGTCTTATCGGGTTTGATCATGTGGAACCTTTCATCAATCGTTTTTCAGTTGACAGACATATTTTCAAAAAATCTGTTGGACCGACCCCGTGACTAAGTCCCTCACCTAATGGGCCAGGGTAAAGACTGCAGACATAAAATTCCAAGAAAAATTATCAACTCTCCGAAGACAACTCTGAAAAACATTCCACGGGATTTGCTCCCTTTTCCTGCCCGAAAAGGGCACTAAGGTAGTCTTGATAGCCATGGTAGTGTGATACATCGTAAGATCTTGAATCTTATTGTTGACTCATGAAACTATCATAAAGAATAAAAAATAAAAGAATCTCGATATCATTATTTGAGGATTTTTCACGTCGAATGTCTCTACGACGGGAATTGAGTTACTTTACTCATTGAATCTTTACGAAATTAGGCAACCCATTTGCTTCGAGAAATACTATTGAAAGATGTGTGGCGGATATTTTGGATGTCCGCTTGTGCTTGTCGCCTACTTTAGTTCATCTTTTTGTGATTCTCTGAGTGGAAAACCTATGTATCTTTGGTTGGAGTTGAGTGATTAATTTTCGATTATTACTGCCCGCTTTGAGGCACGATAGTCCCTATCCATAATTTATATGGTCACCAAGAACACCGAGTTGAAAATTAAGTTTTAGCCACGACAGTTTAAACAGAGGATGAGGCAATGACGTAAATATTATCTGTAGGACCGGATATGGTCTTTGTTAAAGGTACTATCCTGTATCCCTTTGACTGATCAGTTAAATTGAAAGATATTCATGAATAAGAATAGAGTTCAGAGGCTTGAATTATTTGAGGTATCAATTACTTCAACGAGTGGTTAGAGGGAAAAAATGTGTTCGTAAACTCAAGTTGGTATTGAATGGCTTCTTCTATTGAAATCTTTGTTAATCCAGGCTTAGTTTTCCTCATCTCTAGAACTGTTTTCCTCATCTGAAACAACCAAGTAATTTTAGGTCATAGGTTGAAAATGACCACAAATTATTTTCGGGCGTTATATGATTTGGAAATCATATTGTGATTTTGAAATTAATTTGGGATGGTGATAATGTGTCGACTTCACACCGGTAGACCTGTTCTGCATTTGAAAATGCGAGCAATGCATATAAATAGTACTTAATGAATGAACTATGCTATTATAATCTAGGCATTTTTAAGGTTATTTAATATTTGAATATTCGTGAATTTATCTTCCTGTAATTATTATATAAACCATGTAATAATTTGCTTTTCATAAACTTCTGATTAGTTCAACACTTATACATATTTAGAAAAGGAAACGTTTACGAAATTTATCCTCTCTTAGCTATTATATATCCTTGATTTAAAAAAAAATCTACTTCAAAGAATGAATTTCAGAGGACAGACTTTGTACTCACTCTAGAGTATGAAGGAAGTTTACTTATTTCATAAAGCTTTAAAAAAATAGAATGAAAGATGTATATTTGAACATCTCTGTAAATAACCTGTTTCAGGAAACAGATTTTACTTTTTTTTGGGGTGGTGGCAAGTTCTTTAATATTTTTCTTGTTTAAGTTCTTCTATAGTTAATTTCTTTTCCTTTTTACTTATACAAAAGGGGAAAAAATGGCTGAAGGTCTTCCTTTTAATGGAAATATTTTCCAAGGAGTTTAATTTAGAAGTATTTCATGATTCAGGATAGCATTAATCATTTTAACTAAAATGTGACTTTTGAAAGTCACCAGATATTTAAAAAAAATTAACAAGCTAAAAAACGCGATCTGTCTTTTTTTTTTAATTCAGAGAAACATATCCAAACTTCGTGCAAGATGATTGAGATGTAAGCCTTAGATACTCTTGGAGGTGACACGTAAAAATCTCATTTGCCTTGTTTTAAGGACAATTTCAATGTACAGTAAACACTCACTTTTCATTGCACTTATTCGTAACATTTAACTATATTGTCCCTGAGCCGAAAAATAACAGTGATTGAAAGTCTGTATATATATATTTTGGTTTTGAGTACTTATTAAATAAATTTTTGATAGATATTTTAATACGGACAAAGAATCTTAAATAATCTGCTATTTTAAAGCTATGCAATATATTTTTTTTTTGCCTTCCGTCGTTAAATATTTTCTTTGGTCATCCCTTTTAAGTGACAATTATTTGAAAATATATTTAATGAAAAATAAAATATTAAGCTAAAATATTGGCTGATTGATTAGAAATATTTATATTAAGTCTTAGGAAGTAATATCACCGGAAGATGGCCGAATGGCTAGGGTGCTGGCATTCGGTACCAGAATCTGTGGGTTCTGCCGGCCTAATTAGCCCTCGTGTAGCAAAATAAGACCGTAGCGCTCCAAACCAAACCAAACCAAACCTAAGAACTAATATCCACAAATATAGTCTGTTAAATTTGTCAAAATTAAATTTCCATATCACTTTAGCAATTTTGGTTCAATACTTCATCTGAATATAGCTTATAAGAAATAATGCGTAGATACTGAATTTCAACTTGCTACATTACGATAACATATAAGTAATGCTGGTATATGAAAGTTTTAATGCATGAAAGGTGATACTTTTCTCAGTAGGAATTCTTAGTCATCTATATATATAAAACAGTTCCGTGACTGACTGACAGATAACGCACAGACCAAACCGCTGAACCTAAAGTGTTGAAATTTTGCATGGCGATTCATCTTATAGTATAGGGGAGCACTAAGAAGGATTTTTGAAAAATTCTTTTTAGATTTTTTAAAATTAAATTTTTAAGCTGTTTTTGTAACATTCTTTTAAGTGTGCATTTAAAATAATAATTTGAGGGTTATAAATTTTATATCACGAAAAAAGATACTAAAAATTCCTTTAAAATGAAATCTTTTTCGAATCTTAACCTCTATTTTCTGATTTTTCGTGAATTTCTAAAGATTAATTTTTAGAATTTAATTTATTAAATGCTTTTCACCTGGATTCTTTTCTTTTTGTGTTACTTTAAACTAATTTTGCGTTACGTGCATAACAACGGAATAAATTGAGAAATTTTTTTTTCTTTCTCATGCGGTAGACGATTGGACATTATCCAAAAAAGCATATTAAAATACAGTAAAAGAAATGTTCTTCAAATTAACTGTACTATATTCATGAGTATGTTCTATTAGATTTAATTTGAATAGTTTGTTCTACCTTATTTTGTCTATAAAAATATCTGTTACGATTTTTTTATAAAATATATATTTTTGTTTTTTTGGCATTAATTGCATACATTGACCGTTGTATTTATTATATATATATATATATATATATAATATTTTGCATTAATTGCATACATTGACTGTTGCATTTAATTTGAATGTACTCCGTAGCGAAGCACGAGTATTCAGCTAGTTGCGGCAATTATAGCGTATATTTTAAAAATGTATTAAGAAAAAACCCCTTCAAACCAACATGGAGTTGGAAATTTAAGGAAAAAGTTAGTAAAGAATGCTCACATCAATACAAAAGTTTTTGTTTCAAAGGGATGGGGAGTTTCGTGCCCTAAAGTACTCTTATCTCTCACGACAACTTCACAGGATATACTTGCAATGACTTATCAATTTATCATGCCGAAGAAAACATGAGAATCCTACCATGGCCATTGAAAGCGGCTTCAGTAATCCTTCAGTGTATCATATACTCCACCTTTAAAGAAAGAAAGACTCCCAACTTCTTGTCATAGGATAAATATTTCTTTTTTTTTTCTCTTTCGAGGGTGCTTCCTTGTTCAGCTATATTTCTTTCTGCTTGCTTTCAAGCAGTCGTGCCTTCAGCGAAGAAAGAAAAACGTATATATGCAAGTGTCTAAATTGGGTATAAAAAAATGACTTCTTGTGGATATTTCTGCTTTTATCCCAAAATTGCGAAGGGAGATACGGTTCGATTGCTGCATCGTGTTTTTTGGATTTTTTACTGTATACGTGACGACCTTTATCGTGTCAACTGAAGTGTGAGATGAACTTTGTCTAGGATTGAAGAAAGAAAGGGGATGGTACGTTTGAGTTTATCCAAGAGCAAAAAATTGCTATGACTTTTCTTTTTCTTTTCTTTTGAAAAAGGCTATTTAAGAAAAATTATTACTAATTAGCTAAGTAAGTTTCCGATAGAGTTTGAATATTTTCGATTTGTGCTGACAAGCACTGTTCTGTTTGGGGACATAATGAATTTACAAATTAGACACGACACATATCTTTTTGAGTGTATGTGTTTGCGTGTATATAAATTTGCATGCGTATGTATGACATTCAGTTTACGTCCTTCACGACTGCGGTAACCACGGAAAATTAGGGATCCTCTAGCTCAGTACGACATATTTATCCTCTGAAATATCAACAGATTTATCTCCTATACTTGTATGAAAATCTGTAGTTTTTCAAAAGAGTACATAAATTAAGTTTAACTCAAAAATATATGGTACTTCACCTAAAATATCATCAGAAAATCATTTTATATATACAGTGGCTCGCAAAAGTGTTCGTACACTTACGAATTTCAATGAAATAGGGGTCTATCCATTAATTAAAATGAATATTTCAGAATGGGTATTTAATAATAAGATCTATAATCTATTCTGAACAAAACTACATGAAATATTTTAAAAACATAGTAAAACTTTATTTTTAAGAAACCAGTAATCAAAAAGTAACAAAAACTTTATCTCACAAAAGTCATCGTACACTGAAATATTTTCGGATAAATTCATAATTAAAATTATCGTCTGGCGCTTTATTTTTATTTTTGAATTGTGGTGTTATTTAAAATATCGCTTGGCTTTAATTTTTGCTTGCCTACTCCGTAATATTCTATTTATTATTTAAAAATGGCTCGTAGTCGTAAAGAAACAACAAACAGCATTCGAAAATTGATTATTTTTCATCATAGTAGTGGTAAATCAGTTCGAAATATTACTAAATTATTCAATTTATCCCATTCTACTGTGCAGTATGTGAAAAAACGCTTTAAAGAAGAAAATTGGATCGAAAACAAGGTAAGAAAAGGCCGTCCGGCAAAGTTAACAAAACGAGATCAGAGAATTATAATTAGAAAATTTATCAAAAATTCACGTTTGAGTGCTGTAAAAGTTTCTGCAGAATTCAATGAAACATTTTCTACTTCAATTTCACCTGAAATTTTTTGACGAGTTCTCAGAACAGCTGGATTACATGTGCGTTCTGCCCATAGAAGTTTTTTTGTGAGTGAGAAAAACAGATAGTTTAGGCTTCCCATCGCACTATCAATGATAAATAAGCCCCAAACCTATTGTAATAATGTCTTATTTGCCGACGAACATTTTTGGTGCTGATGGGCGTATAATTGTATGGAGAAGAAAAAAATGAGGAACTTAATCCCAAGAACTTAGTAGGAACAGTAAAGCATGCCAATGGAGATATCCTTGTGTTGGGGTGCATGTCAGCACCAGGACTAGGAAATTTGGTATTTATTGATGGCATAATGAATCATACTGTTTTTATAAATATTTTAAGAGACAATTTAAAATTATCAGCTCAAAATTTGGGTATTGGAAACAACTTTGTTTTTTATCAAGATAACGATCCTAAGCACACGGCTCTCAACGTTCGCATCTGGTGTCTCTATAATTGTCCACAAGTTTTGAAAACACTACCTCAATCGCCAGATTAAAACCCAATAGAACATATTTGGAGAGAACTGGAGGTTCGAGTACGAAAACACAACATTCACACGAAAAGCGAACTAAAAACAATTATGATGGAAGAATGGATGAACATTGATGCAAAATTTACAAAAGAACTAAAGCAATCTATTCCCAGACGTTTAAAAGCTGTTGTGGATGCTAAAGGATATCCTACTAAATATTAATTTAACGAAAAATTAGAATATTTACTAATATGTAGAGATTTTTTACAAGTGTACGATGACTTTTGTGAGATAAAGTTTTTGTTACTTTTGGATTATTGGTTTCTTAAAAATAAAGTTTTACTATGTTTTCAAAATATTTCATGTAGTTTTGTTAAGAATAGATTATAGATCTTATTATTAAATACCCATTCTGAAATATTCATTTTAATCAACGGATAGACCCATATTTCATTGAAAATCGTAAGTGTACGAACACTTTTGGGAGCCACTGTATATATATAGCTTACAAATGTAAATAGAGAATTTTAATAATTCTGGTAAAAAGCTAATTAAGAAAGAGTAAATAAAATTTAGGCGCTAAGCTGCTCACAAAATTTTATTACATAATATTAGATAGTTGAAAAATAACAAACAATTGGGGAATGATGCGACCGAAAAATACAGTAAACCCAGATATCAATAAGGTAAAATAGAAAAGTATTAAAACAGAAAGGAAATGGAGGTGTTATAGTTGATGACTGGAGGGAGTTGTGACACCCCCCACATCCCCGGTTAAACAAGTTTTTATATTCGGATAACACTCCCGGTGGTCTGCTACAACACCAAAACCTTATAGATCAAAAAAGAGTGAAAACAATTAAAGTGAGACAAACAAATTAAACCAGAGGTTATCATTAAATAATATTAATTAAAAAGCTATAAAAATAAAAATAAACATAAAATACATCAATACATTTAAGGACATACCACCTCACCAAGCCAGCGTCATGACTCACCAACACACACACTTTTATACTCAAAATAGGGAATTACTGTTGCCAACTATAACATGATGCAAACTGTATTATTTAGATTAAAAATCTGGGTTAAGATTGACGTAAGGAATTTAACAGGGAAACTCTGTTCAGAAGCTAATTTTATGTATTAATTTATTCTAATATCCATGTTTATTACATTTGAATGTAAACGTCGGCAACGCGTTAACAGTTTTATTATTACACTAGCTGAAAACCCGCGATTCTCTACGGAGTGCATTCAAATTAAATACAACGGTCAACGTATGCAATTTATGCCAAAAAATAAATATATATATATATTTATAATAAATTCGATGATCAATGTATACAATTGATGTAAAATGTATATCTATCTATCTATATATATATATATATATATTTATAAAAAAATCGTAAGGGATATGCATTTTTTTTTATAATATCCAATCGTCTGCTGCATTAGAAAGAGAAAAAAATATTTTTTTTGTCTATTTAGTTGTTACGCACGTGACGATAAATTTATTGAAAGTACCAGAAAAAGAAATCACGTGATCAGCATTTAATAAATTAAATTCTAAAAATTAATCTTTAAAAATTCACCAAAAATCAGGAAATGGAGGTAAAAATTCGAAAAAAATTTCATTTTGAAGGAATTTTTATGATCTTTCTCGTGATATAAATTTTATAACCCTCAATGTATTATTTTAAATGCAAACGAAAAAAAGTTTAAAAAACAGCTTAAAATTTTAATTTAAAAAAATCTAAGAAGAATTTTTGAAAAATCTTTCTTAATGCACCCCTACACTATTAGAAGAATCGCCATGCAAAATTTCAGCCCTTTTGGTCCAGCGGTTTGGTCTGAGCGTTATATGTCAGTCAGTCAGTCAGTGAATGAATGAGTCAGTTACGGAACTGTTTTATATATATAGATTACGTTTTGTATTTTTATGAAGAACGTTATTCCAGGACATAATCCTAACTGTATTAAAATTATAATGATCTCGTTTATCATAAAGACAAAACGAGACGTTATTTTGTTTATTTACTTTCAAACTTAAGTCTAAAAATACCAAATTGCCTTCATTGTCTATTTCAGTTTCTACCAAATTAAGATTTTCCGGATAAAAATTAATTTCTAAAGATGTTAAATTTTCATTAAAACAAACCAGTATATCATCTACATATTTTAAGTACAATAGTTCATTTAATATCATGACACCTCTTTCATAGAAATGAAGGTAGATGTCTGTTAATGTAGATGAACATCCACCTCCCATAGGAATATGTTTAATTTGTTTATAGAAACAAGTTCCGTCATATAGTAAAGTTTCGTACAGGACTAGGTCCAGAAGCGCACGGTATATACTTATGGTAATATAAGTTTGCAAATCATACTGTTCGTATAAACTAAGTATAATATTGTATAGGTCCTTCAAGTCAATAGAGTTAAACAGGTCAGTAAAATCATAACTTTTTAATCCAGTGATACCACCTTTACCTTTTAGTTGTTTTACTACCTCATAGCTATTATTTATGAAATAACTTCCTTCCGAAATTAACCCTTTATAAACTATTTTTAGAAGATTCAAAAGTTTATTATTTGCTAGAGTGAAGTAAGGCCGTCTGCACACGGAGCAACTCAAAAGAAACTGATAACTGACTCAAATCACAAACCAGTCCGTGATGAGTCGCAACCTATGTAATTGAATGGAGCCACGCACACGACGCAACTGGTTACAAACCCGTCCGACGGGTTTGTAACCAGTTGCGATAAAATTAAACTTTCTGCGATATTTATTTACAAGATCAGTTTATATGCAGATCAGGAAGTACACGGTGATAGCACATATGGTGATTGCAATGACAAACTATGGGCAGAGTTTTTCGAAAAGCATGAAAAATCGGTCGAGCTGATGAAAATTGTGTCTTTCATTTTGTCCATCCCTGAGAGTAATGCTTAGCCAGAGAGTGTAGTTAGTCACATAAATAGTGTGTGGACGAAGGCCAGGAATAACATGAAAATCGACTTAGTGAAGGCGGAATTGCAAATACGACTTAATAGTGAATCGTGTGCAGAATTTGCGAACTTTTTAAATACGGACTCACTTGCGAAAGAATTGGTGATTGCAGCAAAATGTGAGAGAAAATATTATTGGAAAAACCCATAAAAATATAACGTTAAATTTGTTATAAGATTTAAAATTTTTATTATATATATAATTAAGTAAGTTTCTATAATAGTTAAAATAAAAAATAAAAAAAATATTTTTTTTTTTAAACTGTATTTTAATTTTTTCATTTATAAAGTTTCCTCAGTAAACTAGGTAATGGCTGACTGATAATGATGATAATGTACAGTTTTGAGCTATTTGTCCCGGAATTGTCACAGAAAAAGTTGGCAACCCTACCTACAGTAACAGTTCTAAATTTAACTGGAAACTTATGAAATTTAGGGATTAATACTAAATAAGGGAATTTAATGTTTTTAATTTCATACCCTGTACGGCGATATAATGCCTTTATACGATTTTGTATAGTACTCTGTTCAGGATTCAGTTTTTGATAAATCTTATTATCATTATAGCACATGATTAAGCTCTCACAATATAGTTTTTTACATATAAATTCATAATTAGATAAAACTGTTTTAGTGCTATTTTACCGTATTGTTATCTGGGTTTACTGCATTATTTGTTCGCATCATTCCCCAATTGTTTGTTATTTTTCAACTATCTAATATATATATATATATATATATATATATATATATATATATATATATATATGGTGCCCGGTATAAAGGGCTTAATTAAAAAAAAGTGATTTTTAGATATTTGTTAGTATTGACAAAAAAAAATCTTCTGTATAAAAAGCTTAAGTCTATCAATTTTGTATACAAAAGTACATTTGTTTGTACAAAAGATTCAAGTCGAAATAATTTTTCTGCGATTGGTATAAAAGCCAGTATCTTCGTATATTTTAATCACCGTTTTTGACTTAAGTCCTTTATACCGGGCATCATGGATATATAATGGGATATTTAGCATAAAGCATTCGAAATATTACGCTAGTGTAATTTTTTATGGAATATTGACTGTTTTATTCTTAAATTGATCATTTGCATGAAAGTTAAAATATTGTTGTAACTAAACTTTTTATTTCTTACTTCTTTATTTAAAACAATCATTCAAATCAAACAAAGCAGAATTATTTATTTTAAACTTCTTCCTTATCTTTAAAACGTATAGTGGTTAGTATTGCGTTGTGTAATCAATCTCCTAACTAAAACAATAACCGAGATTCTGTGGCTAACAGAAATTCAGAAATGATTATTCACAAAACATGACAGACACAATTTTAACTGAGGGAAACAAACCAAAATTTTTATTCATTACTATTAACACAAATTAATAACATCTAATCACCTGAAGTTAAACAATAGAATTTAGAGAAATCTTATCTCTTTGCCTTAACTTCCTTATACATCAATATACACTTACATATTAGTAATATCCCTCGTTCTACTTGCAAACATAAAACATTAAATTATATCCCTCATAATAAAATTAATAGTTATCACTTTGAACAACATAAAGAAAAAAAAATGGCCGCAATAAAAGAGAAAAAATTTTAAGATTGAGTGACCAAAAAAACTTTAAAAAACCAAAAAATTATTTAACTTATGCCATGGCTAAAAAAAATTTAAAAAATAAAACTTAACTGAAAGGGGAGTTTGAGCCTCGAGGCAACTTAAAGTAACTAAATCTTCATCAGAAATCGGGAAAGAATCTACTCCAGCTCCAGGTCTTTACTCAATATTCTTCTTAATGGCGTTCTTCGAAAACTCTCTTCAGCTCCGAACAACCGGTAGCATTGATCAGTGCAGAGACATCCAGCTAGAGCTTCCGTCAACCAGACAACCAGGAAAAAGGAAAAAGTCCTCCTATTTTTTGTGTGCTGCCCTTTTATAATCTTTTTTAGTCCATTCCACGTGGTACTTTTAATTACTTCATCTGTACTGTTACTCGCTTCAACCATGTCCAAGAGCTTCTCTGACCCTCTCACATCCGGGTACAACCATATGGGGAAACCCCATGTTGTCCTCTTACAAAATATTCCTTTGCAAAAAGTGGGCAAAATCGTCTCTTTTATTGAGTGCAACTGAATAAACTGTATCGCCATTTTTTTAAAGATTCTCGAGAAGCACTTCTGTGTTTCAAACCAATACGTGATAATTTAAAATATATATATATATAAAAAAGGAAAAAAAAATTTACCGTATAAAACGTAAAAAAAGGGGGAAAATAAATAAAAATACTAAACAAAGCTTAATTTTAAAAAAAACTTTACCTTGCGTCAGTCAATCCATATGAAAAAAAAATTAAAATAAATTGAAATTGTCAGTCCATCGAACACTAAAATACATTAAATTCTTGCATGTTACATTTAGTACATAAAACATGATTTATCATTTGCTCAACTTTCATGAGTGTCTCTACAATTAATTCGCGCGAAAATTAATTTAATGACACTCATCAAAGTTAAACAATAGGTGGAGAAAATTATTAAGGTATTTAATTCACTGTATATTTAATTTAAATTATTTAATTTATAAAGCGATACACAACAATATCTTCTCTTCTCTTCTCTTCTCTTAAACTGATTTCTTAGTAAATTAAAAATCATGGATATTAAGAGATACTATAAAGGCATATTTTAAAATGTTAGTATCCGAAATCTCATATGACTCTTTTGACGAGGAGCAGTTTTCCCATGAAAGTCTCATATGACAGCCAATCAATTGAAGAATAATTGAGTACATTGTCCTGATTGGGGGAAAAATCCCTCGTCGAAACTTTCGTGGCATTTTACTTAACCGTTCATTTTTTTTTTTTCAATTCCGTCATATTTTCTCAATAAGCCCCCGTAATCATCCTATTTTTTACCATGCTTTTATTAACTCGCTTTCTTGTTTGTTTGTTTGTTTGTTTGTTTGTGTGTTTGTTTGTGTGTTTGTTTGCCCAGTACAAATCTTGCAATCGATTTTTAACTAACTTCCCGACTAGCTAGACATTTGAAACTTTTAGAATAACTCAGAACACGATGACAATGCATTTTTTAAATACTTTTAGCCATCTTTAAGCAGATTGAATTCATTTTCAGTTAATTTTGCTTTGTAGACTGGTGCAGCCATCTATCGACCGGGACGGGAACGAAAAGTTAAAAGCAAGTTAACTTCCAACTAACGTCATTTTCTTTCAAGTTGATGGGATAATTCATCAAAAAAATTTTAAAGTATTTATTAATGCATAGAATTGTCAAGTTTATATGATTCAACAGAAAATTTAAAAACATGGTATATAAAAAGTTCTTTTTATCTTGTAATTATTAAGTACTTTTGTCAATCCTCCTTATATCGCAATAACGTTCTGAACCGGCCTATCAGCTTTCTCGAGCAGATGTCTTCCCTGACTTTGGACAAAACGTTTAATTCATCTTAAAACTCTATTAAATGAAGGAACCAAGAGGAGAAAAACTCAACTTTTTAAGTATTGCAACTGATAAAAGTCAATGTTCAGGCTCAACTCTTCCCTCTCTGATGAAATACCAATCCTAAACATAGAAATATATTTACTGAATCTTTAAGTATATCAGTGCATAAATTTGTTCAAATCACTAAGGAAAAAATTTATGGTAAAAAAACACCTGTATTTATTGGAATTTATATAAAAGCTAATATATTTGTTTGACATCAGCATGGGAGATAAAATAAAATCACCAATTCATTACTTTCCAAGACATCGATCGAGAATAAATAAGTGATAAATTTTGCGTTGTTAAACTTGGATTCCATGCTTAACAAAAGTTTTACATATATATGTGTCAGGATGATCGGTTTTAAAATTTAGTCCCTCATTTTAGGGTATGATAAACCAATAACGTCAATTTACACTGTAAGTACTCCTGGTAGCAAATGCAATTACAAATAATAGCTTCGCGGAAGATTACTCTTCAAAGATTGCTACATAAACACAAAAAAAGAAGGGAAAAAAACTACACATTTTCAGAAACATATCACAAAATTGTCACAACCAAACTTACATGATGTAATTAACAGTGTCACCGAGAAAATGCTCACTTTTGGGGCCCCAAACATATCCTAGTTACATGGGATGGTATGACTGAAGGGAACAGATTTAAGCAACTCTCTTGACGAAAGAGATCCTTAGCGTGAGAAATCACCGGAGAGACCACATGTTAGATTGCTAAAGGCTGATATCTCTCTTTACTGTGAAAACACTGCCTTCGGTTGGAAATTAGCCTTGGGAAATACAAGATGGGAAGCTGGGGTTTATTCGCAACGATACATGAACTCAGTAAAGTAATTTACAGGACAGAGGAAAATACGTTATCTATTATAGATCTCGAATATTTTGGCAAGTAAATGTTAGTGTTTGTTTTATGTGCAATGATGATTTGTCTAATGACTTTTTGTTTGAATTGTTAAGCCTAATCTGAGCTAAGCTTTCAGTTCAATAAATAAATCTTGCCTGCTTTTCAACAGTTCCGTGACTGACTGATTGACTGACTGACAGACATATAACGCACAGACCAAACCGCTGGACCTAAAGGGCTGAAATTTTGCATGGTGATTCTTCTTATAGTGTAGGGGTGCACTATGAAAAATTTTTGAAAAATTAGCCTTAGATTTTTTTAAAATAAAATTTTTAAGCTGTTTTAGTAACTGTCTTTAAGTTTGCATTTAAAATAATAATTTTAGGGTTATACAATTATATCACAAGAAAGATCATAAAAATTCCTTTAAAATGAAATCTTTTTAGAACCTTTACCTCCATTTTCTGATTTTTGGGGAATTTTTAAAGATTAACTTTTTGAATTTGATTTATTAAATTCTGATCACGTGGTTTCATTTTCTGGAACTTTAAATTAATTTATTGTCACGAGAATGACAACGAAATAGACAAAAGAAAATTTTCTTAATAATGTGGCAGACGATTGGAAATTATCCAAAAAAATATTAAAATACAATGAAAGAAATGTCCTTCAAACTGCACTATATTAACTGCACTATATTCTTTAGTATGTTCTTCTTGATTTAACTTGAATATTTTCTTTTACATTATTTTGTCTATAACAATATCCCTTACGATTTTTTTTATCTTTTTTTACATCAATTACATACATTGGCCGTTGTATTTATTATTTATATATATATATATATATATATATATATATATATATATATATATATATATATATTAATTTATGTCGCAATTTATGTCGATGGCATTAATTACCGTTGTATTTAATTTGAATGTACTCCGTAGCGAAGTGCGGGTTTTCAGCTAGTATGTAATAAAAAAGCAATAGTGCTGGGTTATAACATTCCCTATATTCCCACAGTAATCACAGCTTTTGCTGATATTTTGCGATCGTCCCATTGCGAATAATATAAAGATAGTGAAGATAAGTCCCTAACTTGCATTCATATATTTAATGACAGATTAACAGCATATAACTTCTCAATTTTTGAGTGCCTACAGAGCACCATGTTTTACAAGTTATTTGACCCTTAATTAAAATTATGCGGCGCATATCCAGCAAGTATACGTGTAATTAAGTGGTCTCCAGTCTCTAAACACTTAACTTGTTAAATAACTTTATTTACAGCTCATTCAACATTACCTAGTTAAAATGTAATAATTATAAATCTCGGAGGAAAAAATAATACAGCCTTAACTATGTGCACTTTTGAATCAATAATGCTCTCGGAGGAAATTGCCTCCATGAGTGCGTTTTCATCAAATTAGTCACTGTTTTGTTAGATTTCGTTTAGGTTATTTGATGCAAAATATCTCTTTTAATTAGTTATAACGATGAGATCTTTTAACGAAGTATAATGATGAGATGTTTTTGAGAGTGCTGCGAATGAAAGAAAAGAATTGCGAATTGAAAATTCTCCTTTAAGGCCTTGTGACTTCTTAAAGGAAATATACATATTTATCTTCGAATAAGGAATGAAAAACATTGTTGAAAAACATTCATTGTTGAAAAACATAAATATTGGTTTGATTACTGAACATTTATATAATATATATATATATATATATATTTATTTATTTACTACTATATACTTTCAACTTGTTTATCAGCAAAATTTGATGAGCTACACGGTACAATTGTCTTTTTATTTCTCTCAACAAACTTGGTTGGTAAAGAGCAAGATAGAAAGTAGGGTTAGCAGGCTAGAAAAGAAAGCAGGAAAACACAAACTATTTTCTACAATGTAATTAAAGGGTTGGTGATATATTTCGAACTAATCAGCAATTTATCGTAAGGTCGAGGAGCATTATATGTCATTGTCACTATGAACAATTCCCAAATGCCAGGAACTCTAAATTTATATCAAGGAGTTTAGGTTATCCACTCACTTTTAAAAATTGTTAATAGTGTCAATCACACCTAATGATTATCGGCCAAACGATGAATTATTGATTATTTCGAAGCATGTCGCCACCCCTTTATTTACATTGTGAAATATATGAAGTGATTTCTTGTTTGCATTTCCACACGTTACCTGTAAGTCATAGAAAAGAAAAATAACGACTTTACTAAGAAGCGTAAAAAGATGACCTAGGAAAGTACTGCCCGATTGACAGACAAAAAGAAAATTCTCAAAAAACGTTCTTACATTACCATCATGTAATACAGTGAAACGTCTGTATAGCGGCCGGTAATGGTTCCGAAAATAAAGTGGCCGTTTTGAAGGGTGGCAGTGGAAAGGTTTTTCCCCCATAAGATTAGAGTCTATGGAGTCTTTAATCGGTTCTGGACGATATATGGCCGTTTAGGGGGGTGGCCGGCTAAAGAAGTATCGCTGTATAAAGAAAACATCTTATATTTAAAGTTTCTTTGACTATTGCCACGTATAAAAAAACTTTACCTTTGTTTCATAAATAATTTCTATGGTACTAATTACTCACCTTTATAAAGATAAACGGGCATTATAGAATCCCCATATCATTAGTAAACAAGGGTTTTACAACAAGGAAGTAAATGACATTGTCCGTGGACATAATCGAATCTGTGTTTGCAGTGAAAAGAGTGTCAAGTCCAAAATCGTAGTTTTGAGAAAAACGGTATTGAATAAACAGCTTTTGTAAAAACAGTTTTTTAAGTTTAATATTTAAAATTTACTTTAAAAGAAAAAAATTCCAATTTTATTTTTGTTGAGTAAAGAATGTTAAGTCCTTGATTGGTACATAACCCCTTTAACACTAATATGTTTGTGTTTTGTTTCACATATCCCAAAGTTTCACTGATGAATAAAAATATTTAGGAGTGGAAATGGACTTAGCTTTCTGTACCTGCATTAGCCCTTGATTTTTCAAACATTCGTGGTTTGATAACTCATGTTAGCCCATTTTGGACTTAACACCCTTTGCACAGCAAACACAGAAATATGTTCAACTGGGAATTTGATGTTTACATACGTATACGAGTTATGAAGCGATGAGAGTAATAATGTTATTTGAAATGTCTTTCAATGCGCCATGTTGAGTAGTCACCTTCCCTTTATTTACCACAGGCATTACGTTACCTCTACTTAACGTACTTTCTGAGATCTGTAAACAGCATTTTATTTTAGAAAAATGAGGGAAAGTAATAAAAACATTACTAAACTAGTTAACTCATAATTTCTGCTCCAATAAATCTAAAGATTTAACTTAATACTTCTAGTTTTCTGTCTGGGAACGAAAGTAAAGTCTTAATCTTTTACTGCGCTCGATCGGCTCACCTAAACGCTAGCTACTAGCTACGCACATATAACACTTTAAGTCAACTAGTAGTAACATGAATAATTCATATTTTATCAGTATGTTAACCTTTTCTTCATCTCTGGAAGAATAGAATGATGTCCTTTGTTTCTCTTTCGCTTTTACAATATGGAATTTGGTAATCGTAGAACTGCTACCCCAAGTTCCCGAATTTGCCCTCATTCCAAGGCTTCGTAATATTATTTTATATCATATTATTCTGGGCAGATAACATTTTTTGATTATATGCAAGAAAACTCACACTTGTAAAAAATACGGTGGCTATGAAAGTCTTTGCCTTTAAAAAATGTAATAACGTGTATTAAGTACAGTGGTACCTCGGTTTACGAACTTAATTCGTTCCGAGACTTGGTTCGCAAACCGAAACGCTCTTAAACCGAAGCAGCTTTTCCCATATAAATTAACGGATGAAGAATTAATCCGTTCACTTCATAGAACATAGTTATTTTTACCTTGTTTTTATGGGTTCAGTTATAAAAAAAATGGTGACAAGAAATGAAAACAGACTTTATTATGAAGAACTAACACATGATAATTGTTCAGTATAGCATTTTAGCTACTGAACATTTTACAAAACTCCTTTAGCGCTTTCCATTCTACCGTAAAATCTTGAGTATAATACGCACTTTTTTTTTCACATTTTAGTCCACAAAAATGAGGGTGCGTGTTATACTTGTGTACAAAAAACATAGTTTTAAACATTGAATAAACGACAAACAATAGATGAGCTGCATTCAAGTGAAAGTGAATAAGACTGATAATTTCATCGTATTGTTTGTTTTGAATTAAAAATTTATGTTTTTCTTTCTACCGAATTTGACGTTCGTTTATTTTTATTATAAATTTTATTTATGTTAATAAATATTTTTGCAATTAATAAATAAAATATTGAAAAGTTATGGGTGCGTATTATAGTCGAATTTAAATTTTTTCTGAAAATTTCGCGCAAAATCAAGAATGCGTATTATGCATGTGTGCGTATTATAGTCAAGATTTTACGGTAATCACGTTTATTAAACATTGACGAAGACATTGTAAAGTAGCAATATTATTTTCAATGTTAGCTATAAAAATTGACCCTTTAACTAACCCTCTAATTTTTGTATAGTTATTTTACTAGTTTACGTCCATTTTCGTATTAATATACTACAGCCTTCTTGAGATTCATTAAGAGAAATATTACATGGCACGTTTTCTGCGCCATACACACCTGTTCAAAATGAAGGAAGAATGATTTCCCTTCTGAATTTTCTTATGTGAAACTAAGAATCATATAGTAGGAAATAAGCCTAATTTCTCTTGGCATAGATCAATATAATATAAAGAAAACCGATGAACAGCATGTGTTGCACGCGGAGAAGATTTAGTATCTGACGACAGATAGGAATATATCATGCTATTATAGATATGTTTCTTAGATTTATACATTATGCGTTCAGCAGGTCTAGGACGAGAAAAGATCATTTGTAAATCTAGCTTTGGTTACAAAACGCGAGGTTGTATCTTTCAGATTAAACGAAGTCAGATGTTTCAGATATCCAAAAATTTTGTAATTGATGCTTCAGTAAAGAAATTAGGAATTATCAATCAAGTAATACATTTCGATTCATATAACTTGTATGTCAACTTTGAGGTAGCAGATTTCCTGATGAAAAAAACAAACGATTGGTGAAAATATGACACTAAGCATTAAACAATGTGAATAAATTTTAACTGTGGGAAACTTAAAGCTACACATTTATGAAAACATATTTATTGTAAGAAAGAAAAGTAATATTATTACTTAAATATCAGAAAAAAAAAACATTCGAAACTAAAATGCATGATCACCAAAAAATGAATAATTTAAAATTTTTTACACTTTATTTTTCGTAGTTATTAATTTAGTGTTTAACATCCATGTAACATTATTGGGGCATTCTCTGCAAACTCCATTCGTGAATTTGGCATTTTTATGTATTTAGGTGAAATGAAAATTAATAATTACAAGACAAAGAACTTTTTATATACCGTGTTTTAAAATTTTCTGTTGAATCATATAAACTTGACTATTCTATGTATTAATAAATACTTTTTAAAAATTTTTGATGAATTATCCCATCAACTTGAAAGAAAATGAAGTCAATTGGAAGTTAACTCGCGTTTAACTTTTCGTTCTTGTCCCGACCGATAGATGGGGTACTACACCAGTCTACAAAACAAAATTAACTGAAAAAGAATTCAAATCTGCTTAACGATAGCTAAAAGCATTAAAATAATACATTTTCATCGTATTCTGAGCAATTCTAACTGTCTAGCTAGTCGGGAAGTTAGTTAAAAATGGATTGCAAGATTTGTACCAGACAAACACACACACACAAACAAACAAGAAAGCGAGTTAATAAAATCATGTAAAAAATACACTAAAAGCAAAAAATAAGCTAGCTTATGAGAATCAAATAGCAATAAGCATGTGGCACAACCGTAATTGTAATGAAACATACATTGTATAAAGCTTGAACTTAAAGTTACTGGGTACTAATCCTATCGGATTCGCTCACCTCAATGTTAACCTATGGAGAAAATTTTTCTACTGTTTATAGCTACATAAATGCTGATAACTCAATAAAAATAGTATTTTCTGTTAGCCTGAACTTTTCTGCACCTTGCAACAGGATTCATTTTATAAATTTCGTCCACCGAAGGAATTTAGGGGCGTTTAAAACACACCTAAATATTATCTTATTATACCAGATTTTTTCCCCCGAATAATTTAAATTTTTAAATATTATTTACATTTTTTAAACGAAAAATGCCCTCAAGGTGTAAAATTTCTTTCTCTATTTCTCTATTACAAAGTAAAGTTTTTTTTTTTAAATCTTTCAATCTTTGTCGGCAATCCTTGGAAAAATTTTCTCCATATGTTAACATTGAGGTGAGCGAATCCAATAGGGTTTGTACACAGCTGCTTTAGACAAAGAACAGAAATGAAAAGTTAAAAAAAAAATTTATAATGTCTTGTTGTCACCTCTTTTTCTAATTATGTATGTGTCATTACTTATAACCATTTTTATGAATTTTTATTTTAATATTTAATCTTCTCTGAAAATTTATTTACACAAGTACATTTATTTACCCACATCAGACATAAGAAATTTCTAAGAGTTCATTCATTATGGCCTTTACTAGTTATAGATACCCATATTACTAAGATTTATCAGTTTTAATGCTGTGAATAGTTACTTTCCCTTAATTTAGAAATTGGTTAATCTGAAAGATGTTTATAAAAATCAGAAGTCACAGTTAACTTATATTGCATTATATCCATTTATTAAATTAGTTAGCCGATGAAACATGTTCTGTAAATTGCTCTGAAAGAAAGTTACGACATATTGCCATCATATCTGAAAAGCTTTTTATAAAAATAAACTATGTTTTTCCGAAAGATTGGGTTTGATATTAACAAAGGGTTTTACTCGGCTGTAGTTTTAAAATTGTATCACATTTTATCGAAAAACTTTTAGAGGATAATTTCTCTCTCCAATTGATGAAAGCAATCATGAAAAAGTGATAACGACCGTTTAAAACTATGACTTATGGCCTTCTGAAATAACAAGATTTCTGTGTGAAAGTTTAAGATAAGATGTTCCGGTCTGAGTGATTTGCTTTCTGGGAATTTTCTTGAATAAATCCTGTCCTTTTGAATTTAGCCGGCGTATCTCCATCCGTGTTTTCCAAACAATCATTACCTGAGATACAATGTTTCGGAGTTTACGAAATAATGGAAAAGTAACAGTTTATAGCTATAGGTGGTTAAATAACCTTAATTAATGGATGCGTGCATGTGTTGGGACAAGCAAGGAAACACAGAGAAATTGGCCTTTCTAATACATTTATTAGACGAAGCTCAAAATTCTTTTAAATTGTAATTAATAACAGAATAATATTTCCCTTCATATTAGCATTTAACACACAAGGAATCAGAAACAGGGGAAAACTATTTGGTCAAAGTAATTATTTTTAGAATCTATCGGGGGCTTGTGGCGGCCCTGTGGTACAGCGCGCTGGTTTACGGTGCTGAGGGTGCTCAGATCGAATCCCGGCGTGGCGCCACGAAAAATGCTTCCGTTCGTGTCGTCCCTTCATAGGGGGTAATGCTGTCCGCCTATATGGTGCCCCCATAATAAAATGGGCAGTAAAATTGCGGTGTAGTATAGGCCAATGTTTCATTACAAGTGCCTCCGCATTGGCAAAAAAAAAAAAAAAAAAGAGAATCTATCGGGAGGCACTTACTACTGTTGAAGAATACCGCTATGAAATGGCTTCGATGACAGGGGCCCATATCATGACATATTCAGGATCATCATGTCGGGTTACCGGCACTACCGCTAGACTCTGAGGCAATTCAATCGGGACTCTGTATCGTCCGAGTTCTAGGAAAACAGCCAGCGCAATCTCTGGACCTTCTCTCAATTTCTTTCTTGGAGGGGCTGTTGTCCGTTTACTGGGGCCATTTTGGCCCGCCCCTTTTTATCTCATTGGGCAGTGGGCAGTTTTTCTCTCAGCAGTTCCTGCCCCAAATGGTCCCTTATTACACTGCTCCTGTTCATAGTCTACGAAGCACCTCTCCACCATAATTCTCATTCGAAATACAACTTTGACCATTATCTGCTGAAAGTTTTATTGTGGGCCATAAAATAACTTCCATCTATCTTGCAATATTTATAGTCTTTTTATCGCTATCAATGGCCACACAGACAGCTTTTCTTTTAAGTCCTCTTACTGACCAAGCCTTTATTTTTTTTTGCCTCTGGAGTTTTTATAAGAGTTTTGATCTTGGCTGTCTTTCGACCACACAACGCGGTGAATTATGACATTCAGCGCTTCTACAATAGCTTTGCAATTTTCAAGTAGAGTATAAAAAGTTAGAAAAGAATTCGTTCATAACCGTGTGGATTCAACACACAAATTATTAAAGAAGGATCGTTTCTAATTTTATAATGGGGACAATATATTATTGATTACAAGTTTGGGATCTATGGCTCCTGATTTTGCAAACCATCTTTTGTTTGGATATTAGAAACTAAAGCAGCAAAACTTATTATAAAAATGCAAAGTAAACTATGATATTCAGTACACAAGTCGTGTGCATTACTTTGTAAAATTGCTATATGAGTCAAAGAACACTATATGATGATTCCAATACGCAAATTTTAGTGTAGTTTCTTTGTATTAAATTTATAAGGCAAATTATCCATTATTTCATTTAGGTGAATTTTCAAAAGGAATGTATTAAGCTTATCTCGTAAATTATCTGCAGAACTCAATGGAATTTTTCATTTTCCAAATTTTCAAATCTAGTCATTTGAAAATTAGTTAACCACTTAAAAAACCATGCCATATAATATTCATAAAGTTCATTCCTCATGTAAATTGAATATTAAACAGGAACACACAAGTTCTTGAAATCCATAATGTAGTTAAAGGTATGGCTACATGTTTCGTACTAATTAATACAGCCCCCCATTTAATTATTTAGTGGAACTTAATAAGTTATGTGTTCCTGTTTGAGTTTTCCGCAAGTTTTCTTTAAGTCGGAGCTGAATGTTAGTTAACTTGTAAAGTGGATTTAAGTTAAAATTTCGAGAACTTCTTTGGGGCATAAAACTGTTAAATTATGGATACAGAAAAGTGAAATTATTGGTCCAATCTTATTACGAGATGTTTAACGTTTGTAGGCAGTAGAAATAAGTTTAGCAGCAAGTCTAAAACTAAGTTGCTAGAAGTAAATTTAACAGAGAATGCCTTGACCTTGACTGTACCAAATGAAAATATTACACTTTATTTAAACTATGTTTCGTTTGCTGAAAAACCCAGTAATGTTGAGGACTAAACCTTGGGCATCGCGATGTCTATACAGAGCCACACTCTAATCTTTCTTTCTATTTTTTTTAAAATTTCATTTTCTAACGGAGGGTTGAAGAACCTAAAAGAAGTTGCATCAATAATTTACAGAAAAAATACTTTAATTAACTTTAAAAATTGTATTATTTAAACTAAACTTAATGTTTACATACCATTGTAAGGAACTCTTTACGAAATGAACCGTTTATCACAGGGCGTTTGCAAGCGCCGTGATAAATGTCCAGACGGGAAGGAGCCAAGTGCCGGCGAGTGCAGGATTGCATCATCGGATGGCAAGAAGGTACTTTCCTGATAGCAGGAATTCGAGTTTTAAGCTCTACTTCATATTTTTTCCATGAAATTGCCAACAAACCTTCCATTATTCATTTCCATAGTAGTAGGAAAACCGTATAAAAATGTCTTCTGTTATTCAGAGGGACAGATCGGAGCACTTTTGTCATACATCGTACTTAGGGATCTGTGGACCAATTCCCAGTGCCTAATATAGCTAATTCTCAAAAATATTCTAGACTGGTGGCTATTCACTGAAAGTTCGCCAATAGGTTGCCAAGAAGATAAGTTCAAACCCAGCTACATCAAAGGAAAATAAACACCACAAGCGGAAATAATCTAGCAATAAAAATAACCTTAATTTTTACTGTCATTAAAAGATAAATTTTCTCTCCTTGAGATAATAAAAGGAGATGCTTTTTACTGTAACTAATAGTAAAATTTTAGCGCTATTTCTATTCAAAGCTATCTACTTCAATTATTATCTATTTAAAGTTAGATAATTTTAATTGCAACGTATGAGTAGAATCTGATTTCTTTTTTTCTTCGTTTTATTTTGAATGGTCAACAAGTTGCAAACGGGCATGCATGTCTTACATAGTTATGTAATACTTGCAGACCAAATTACTCTTAAGTTGTTTTGCACGCCAAATCAGGTGAAGTATAAGGGACACGGGATAACTCTGTCTCACTGTTCTGTCTTCATTCATTTTCTTATTCACTGCCTCAGGTTTTATTATTTTTTTCAAATTCAAAGTCTATCACATTCAATTTTTGAGATTAAACTGCTGCCGATCGATAGATAAATTTCCTTTCTTATCTTTTATGTGGTAGAAAATATTCTCAGCACAAAATAAATGTGTATGATTCGTCCTCGTTTTTTTTTTAAATCTAAAAAGTGCAGTGTTAATATAATTCATTTTTTTTCTTAGGTCTGCGGTCCTGTGATTATCAAACCATAAAATAAGGAAATGTTGGAAGCAACTCTTGGACAGAAAAATACAAGATATTTTAGGAAAATTTGAGAGATATTTTACAGTTTATCTTCAAATAAATTTAAAAATCTATATATTTAAGTTACTAAGTCGATTCTTTGGGCAGTCCGTGAGAGAAAACTCTTGCATCAATTTAATTCATTTTGGTCTTAAACGAAACATTTTAATCTACATATGTGTCAAATTTGGTTTTTGTAACCGCAAATTCTATCAATTAGCAATAATTTACAATTGAAAATTTTTTGTGCGCATGCTCAGTGACACGTTTCAATCTAGCTTCAGATACTCACTAAGCACGCGCATAAACATGTTAATTTGTATATTCCGAGGAATCTCTCTAGTTCTCTCTCTCTGCCATTTTTTATTTTTAATCATGTCTGTGCGATATAGAATTAAACCTGACAGAAATTGTTTATATCGCGCTGTTGAGTAGCCATACTTCTTTTTATTGGGTTCAGTAGTAATTTTTTAAAAGTGTATTTCTCTATTCTAAATATCATGATTTTCAACATTTGGCAATGAAGTGTTGAGTATAATTTGTGTATCAGTACATTTACTTACTATCCAGTCGTCGTGTTTTGACGGGTACCAACTACTAAATTTTTAATTTTATTAGATTTGAAAATCATAGAAATTAAACATAGTTTCACAAAAAAATGGAATTATTTTCTTCCTACTTCACAAACTAGTATATCTTTTTTGTATTGAAGATCTAGATGTTACCATCATCAAACATTGCATTACATCTAGGCTTTATTAAAATAGAAACACAATTCATGGTTCAGATAAACATCATAAATCCCTTTCGTACATAAATCCATTCAACATTATTCTCGATATGTTTGGAAGAACACGAGTAATGAAATACTGGTATTGAAATACGATGCTGAGAAAGAAGTAGGAAAATATTTACAGAGTTGTGTGCGATTCTATTGTACTGTATGTGATTTGATTTCTGATGTAGGAAAAGAGCATGTATCAGAGAGAGTTGTAGAACCCTACTAGAGAAATATTTCAGAGTCAGTATATTTTACGAGCTATTTGAACTAAATGCTTGTATATTTTATTAGGCATTTCCTACGCTAAATCCTTTTTGTATCACTCTTACATATAATGTTCGGGGAAATGTAAAATTCCTGTGTTTGTATTAAGTCTAGAAAAATAAAGATTTTTCAAAAAGATTAATGAACCTTGATATAAGCAAACATGCATTGTTTTATAACACTTGGTTAAAGTATATCTATATATATAAAACAGTTCCGTAACTGACTGACTCACTGACTGACATACAACGCACAGACCAAACCACAGGACCTAAAGGGTTGAAATTTTGCATAGCGATTCTTCTTATAGTGTAGGGGTGCACAAAGAAAGATTTTTGAAAAATTCTTCTTAGATTTTTATAAATTAAATTTTTAAGCTGTTTTAGTAACTTTTTTTAAGTTTGCATTTAAAATAATAATTTGAGGGTTATAAAATTTATATAACAAGAAAGATCATAAAAATTCCTTTAAAATGAGATCTTTTTCGAATCTTTACCTCTATTTTTTGATTTTTGGTGAATTTTTAAAGATTAATTTTTAGAATTTAATTTAATTTTACATGCTGGTCACGTGATTTCTTTTTCTGATAGTTTAAATTAATTTATCCTCACGTGATAACAACGAAATAGACAAAAAATATTTTTTTCTTGCTAGTACAGCAGACGATTGGACATTATTCAAACAAAATATTAAAATATAGTAAAAGATATGTTCCTCAAACTGCACTATATTCTTTAGTATGTCCTATTAGATTTAATTTTAATATTTTCTTCTACATTATTTTGTCTTTAAAAATATTCCTTACGATTATTTTATAAATATATATTTTTTTACATCAATTGTATACATTGATCGTCGTATACATATATATATATATTTATTTTACATATATATTTATTATACATTATTATACATTATTTATTTATTATACATATATATATTTATTTTTTTGGTATTAATTGCATACATTGACCATTGTATTTAATTTGAATGTACTCCGTAGCGAAGTGCGGGTTTTCAGCTAGTATACTCATAACTTAGATCTTTGCTCAGATGGCAAAATATTATAAGAAACATACGTGGCAGCCATTCTAAGATTCAAGATGTCATGAAAAATCAGTAATTTGTTTTACATGAGCAAACATGATACCAATGTGTCAGAAAAATAGTTGGCTATTACAGTAGTTACAGTAATTAGAAAATATCGGCGAACGAGAATCCAGATTGTGAAAAACTCAATTTTTTTAAAGAAAAGCTTCTTATAACATTTTGCCATCTGAGCACAGAGATAATATTCAAAGTCTGCATTAAAAATAAAGAATGCATGCATTTTGCCAAGATACAGGGTGCGGCAGAATGGATTACCTGATTTCTGAAGGTCACTGGTAAGGTAGTGGTGAGGGTAAGGTGGGCCGGAAGGTGTCAACAGTTTGAGCAAATTTTCTAGTTGTCAGCAAACACCGTAAGTTGGTCCGGTGAAGATCGCAGGGTTACACATATCAGCACTGGCTGATTTTAGTTGACTTGATTAATTATATTTTCAATACCAGTGATTACAAATTAAATATATCAAATGTACAGAATTGTAAACTTATAGCCTACTCAGATGCGAGTTAGGGCTCCCTCCTGACCGAAAGACACTCAATAAGTGGACATTTAATTTGTATCAGTAATATTCCATTTTCTTGGAAAGTGAGTAAGCAGAAGTGCATTGCACTTTGTAAGGTATACACAAGATTCGATTCACAAGAATCGAACTTTTGAGTGAATTAAAGAAGCTGCTTTAGATATGCTAATTTCAGCATACGCGCTTAGTATAACGATTCTGATATCGCAAGTTTCAAAGAGACTTTTTCGTCAAAAGAGGATAAAACTAAAGTTAAGGGGGATAAAAAACGTGAAAAAGCGCCTTCAGGTTCCAGCATTAAAACTGCAAATACTATAGTAATTAAGGCGGTAAACAAGAAGTCGTATAAGCACAAATACGAAAAGCAGAGTCAGGTTGTTGAAAAAATAGAATCTGCATTAAAATTTAATACCGATACAAGCAAAAGTACGAAGAAAGGTAAAGTGTGCACTACAAAAACTCCATCAAAGGAGGAATGCGTCGCTGATAAGGTACACAAGGTTATCAAAAGGAAGAATGACAATTTTAAAGTTCCTTTGCATAAGTACAGGAAACGGAAGATTTCTGCCGCCCAGCAAGGTTGGCCTCCTCCCAAGAGACCTCCTGTCCATCGTCAAGCCGGACCAGCGCCTCAGGACCTACGACCTGCTGCACGAAGGATGCCCACACGGTCAACGAAGCCCTTTACTAGGACTGCGACCATCAAGAGAGGTTCCACGGATTGGACAGACTGGTGCAAGGAAGTTGCTGCATTCATGAGGAACAAGTCTTGTATCAACTTTCTTATTCTAACTCCCACCCTTTAATAAAACCGAACCAAATTGGTTTGAAGTTCCCCATTGTATATACTGTGTAAACATTTTGAGGGGAAGGAGTGAGCCACTGAAAAAAAACGGCATACTGTTGTTTTATAAATTTTTGAAGGGGACATGTAGTGACTAGGGAAAAAATACATACTGCACAATATACCAATTAACCACTAATGTACTAACTTCACAAAAAATAACACATGTACATTATAAATTGGGGGAGAGCAGATACAGTCAAGAAATGTCATGCTGTGCAATTGTGTTGTCACTTTTAATTAAAATAGATATTTTAGGGTGCAGTTGGCCATCCCACTATCCGCAACTCTGCAAATCCACTGTTTGATGGTGTCACCTGGACCCTTCGGGGTTAGTTTTGTAAAATGGTAGTGGCGTTTTTCCCCCACACAACGTGTGGAAGGTTTTTTGGCTTTGCCACCCATTATGTAAAAAGTCAGACCAGCACGCGTTTTTAATTAGTTAACTGAAGCCGTTCAGACCTCAGTTACCTAATTTTTTTTTTCGAGGGAGGCCAGTGTAAGGTATACACAAGATTCGATTCACAAGAATCGAACTTTTGAGTGAATTAAAGAAGCTGCTTTAGATATGCTAATTTCGGAATACGCGCTTAGTGTAAATACCACGCAGCGTCATTAATAAAAGAAAAGGGGAGGTTGTTAAGGTTGAAAAGGTGTTATCCTGCGCTGGTGCTTAGCGGGCCAGAAGTTTACGTGGCAGTACTGCTGGTTTGACTTACTGTTCGTGAGTATAAAAATATATTGTTCTTGAAAGCTGTGTTTATACATTCCGTACAAGTAGTACGCATGCTTATTGCTGTAAAAGCCAATTATATGTGCAACGAATTCAATAAACATTGTTTCATGTATAAACTGTGTTTGTATATAATTCAAATAGAGTGCCACTTCAAATTATATACACCTAAGTCTGGGTAGAAGTGAGCATAGATTCTCTATAACTTAGTTCCATGGAGGCAGAATTTGTGTCTCTTGCTGAAACTGTGAAAAAATTGTTATGGTCTAACAATGTTTTAACCGTATTTAAGTTATTTCCTATGTTAAAACCAACTATATTTTGTGACAACATATCTGCTATTTAATTTTGTGAAAATAGAGTAGAGAATGTTAAAACGAAACATATTGATATTCGTTTTCATTTCATCAGAAAATTAATTGAATAAAAAAGTTTAATTTAAAATATATTGGAAGTAAAATAAATCTAGCAGATTTATTGACATGGGGAAACAGTGATTTAAGGGTCTTCACCTCGCCGCTCAGGCGCTCGCTTAGGAGGGCGGTTTTCTGACGAATGATCAAAGGGACGAGGGACCTTCTCCCCACGTTGGTGGGGGGTCAAAGGGGGAATCCCCGAATAGCGCTTTTGTGTAAATTGATGACGGGGAGGGGGGGTCAAAGGTCAAAGGGAAGTTGCGATCAGCAGAAAAGTGAGAACGGTCGGTCGGGTCGATTAGTCACTCTCCTGGAACGTGACTAATGTGTCGCGGCTGGAAGGGGGGGGGGGACTGATTCGCTTGTGTGTACATGCGGTATAAAAAGAGTGTAACGAAGCTCTATGTGTATTCATTGTTGTTGTTTTTCATTAACTATTTTGTAAGAAGTGGTTGAACCGACATTCTGTTAACTTGAGTATTAATTTCTGTGAAAAGCTTTCATGTCGTTTAGTTTTCATGCAGTTCGTGTGAATAATTTTTTTTTATCAAGAACGTTGTCATTCTTCGAAAATTCCACTGGACTCTGCTGAATACCTGGAGGAATTCGCAGACGAAATTGACTACAAAACTTTACAGAATGGCTTCGGCAGCCGATCGCAAATAACGAGCGCTACCTGAGGGAGGCTATTTTCAAAGCCTAGTGGAAAAATACTATATCATAAGCACTTATCGACAATATAAAGTTTTTTTGTAAATTGGTCCGTTCGTTTTTAATTACCCTTTGAAATGTGAGAGTCTATTTGGAGCACCCTGTAAGTGAAATATATGAAGAGACTTTTTTGTTGTATAATGTTACTTCTCACATAGCTTATGAAATTCATATAGAGTCAAGTCTTTAACTGAATTTGAAAAATTCAGTTTTAATATGAACTTTTAGATTAACAAAGAAGCATATTGTTATTTGCTGGTATAAAACATCCGTCATATAGCAAACAAAATGAATTTCAATTTTTTCGTTAGAGTATAATTTTATTTTCCATCGCAACAAGCCGTTGTGGAAAAGCAATTGAATTAAAATTGTGACCGCTCTGTGTACTTAATTTTAATTCCAGTTTTGAAATTTGTGTGGTAACTGAAAAGGCAATTATTCTGGTTAAAAATATATACAGTTTACTTAATTACATGTCTTTGCTGTAATAATCATTTTTAATTTAATTTCAATCCTTAATCATCTTTTAAAACTAAACAGTGCTTAAATATTTCATTTCAAGAGAAATTTCTGGAATTCCAATCTCCTGCAGTTTTTATAAACTACCTTTTTTTGTTGCTGTTTCTGTTTGAGTCTGCGTCCTTACACTTTAACTTAACGACGCATTTAACTTAACGACGCGAGTCGATTTTCCATCTGGTCAATATATTTAAGTTCTATCTTGTCCTTGATAGTTTGATGAACTGTAAACCGCACACAGCATCGTTTGATGATGGTGTGCGGTGAAATATTAGCATGTGATCAATCATCCATGAAGTCGAAATAAAGCGTTGTCATGACGGAATAAGAGAGTAGTGAAGAACATAACGTATTGGCTTGGCAGTAATTAGCTTAAATGATTTCAAACAGTAAACAAGGCTTTGGATTGAAGCTATTTTCTTTTTGAATAGGGATATTAAACGGTGGAGCTGACATTCAGCTAACTGTTACCGAACAACCACTGAGTCACAAATTGTAGTCCGATATTCTTTTGTCTGAACAAGGATTTTTTATACTTGTTTCAATTAAAACTTCCCTTACCAAATTAGTTAGCAGCCAAAATTGAAGATCAACCTAATTAAGTTTGGTTTTATAAATTTCATTCCTTATATAATAAAAACTAAAGAAAAGTAGAGCCTTTTTTTAAATATATGAAAATATTAGAGTTGATCACGTGTTTTACTTCATGGTGATTTTATATCTATAAGCTAAATAAACTGGAACATATTAGATGAAAGGTCATCGGTAAGGAAAGTTAAAAAGTTTTTGTTATGTTTTTGATCAGGGATCATCCACCTTTCAATAACTACCGCCCACTTTTGTATCTTGTTGATGACAGTTTCTTTAACCCCCCCCCCCCCACCGGTGCATATCTGCAGTGACTCATTTTAGTACAAGTGCGAAGAAAATTTTAAAGGGGAGGGTGTTTGCAAATAATATGTGCCTGAATTTCTCTTTTTATTTATACGTTATGTATATATATATACATAAATAGCTACGGATAGCTACGAGCGAATTCGTTCTTCCCTCGTTCACGAGTATACTTCGAGAAGGGTCTGGTGGATTATTACCTGTAATCCAAGTTTAGAGATGGAATTCAAAAGTAAATTGCAAAAGCATAATTCAAAAAGTCAAACTCGCGAATTCGTTAGCAGTGTATTCGATATATGGAGGAAAAACAAAATTTGTAACAAGAGACAAAAATTCCCACCGCCCACCATGAAAGCTTGAGTCGCCCACTAGTGGGCGCTGGGGACTAGTCTGACTACCACTGTTTTTGATTAAAACAAATTATGTAAATTTTACAAGTACTGAGTTAACGCATCGAGGAAAAGCATCAACAATTAATTTACTCACGTGAACAAGTAAGCTTACATAAATACACATTCGACTCATGTTTTAGAAAAAGGTATTTAATTAAAAAAAATTAAAACTAGGTTTCCTAAAGCAGCACTTTTGTTTGTTTCACTTCAAAAATCTTCTAAATTAATAGAAGTAACTCTCACACACGAATGCATATATGAATAATAGCGAAAATTACATGGTTCAAGGCAATTACAGAAAAATGAAATTTTCAGGAATATTAAGATCTCAAGATTTATTCTTGACACTCGAACAATGACATTAATTTAATAGGCTTATTGAATTTTCCATTATTACTTAATCAATAGAGCTGGGTTCGGAAAATTTTGTCCCTAAATGGGTCGAAACTTTGGAGAACGTCAGGGAGTAACATATTCCCAAACGAGTTCATAATTCCTCAACTCAGGAGAAAAATTGAGAAAATAATAATCAATATTGACGAGTAATAGGTAAATAATTCATTATCGTGGCACAATTTATCGACATTCAGTAATTATTATACGCCAGGCGTAATTTTTTCTCCGTTATTAATTCTAGACTATGAAGCATAAATACACTTACGTTTCATACTTGATTCCATTAAGAGGTAAAAAAAGCACGAGCTTTTTTATGTGTCGATTCATTCTATATCTTAAATTTGTGTTTTATAGCTTTATTAATTTCACTGATCTAACTAAATACTATACATATTTTATATCACGTACTCTTCATATCCGATTTGACCATCCATATTGAATTATATCTGAATTATATTGAATTATATTGAATATTTATGTATAGTATTGAAATTTTCCTAGTTTTTTAAGACCTCTGATCCTAATCGCGCGAATAGTAAGTATTTGAAATTGGGAGGGGCAATTGTATAAAAAAATAATAAAAAAAATTAACCATGAAAGTATGAAAGCCGACCACTATCATACATATTTTGTTACCTGAAAGCTAGTTAAAACTTATAAAACATAAAGTTGCCCCCAAAGCACTCCGTGATATATTTGGGCCGGATTTGACTTCCAAGCTCTTTAGATTCAACGAATACTTAACTCCAGAATTAATAAAAAAATTTTAATTTAAAATTTATGTATAGAAGTTAATTTTTTTCTTTCTGTGAGCAAATTACCTACGAAAATTCAAGCTTTATCTGTAAAAAAAATATTTTCTAATTGATCATAATGGTTCTCAGATACTGGGAATGTTACGACACTAAAAAAAAATTGCTTTATTAAAAATTTTAATTACGGATTCCGTGCTATAAAAAAAGTCATTGGAAATAACACTTTTTCATAACACCGTTAGGTTGGTAAATACATGCCTCGATCTTTGGAGTTGCTAATTCGATCCTCGGTGCAGGAAGATGGTCGTTACATCAATGATTGTCTGTTGGAAAACAGCGGTGGTTAACAGTTAATCAAAAGCTACGACAAAAAATTACCGCTAAAAAAGTAATAAAAATGGATATGCTGACTATTGTACAGAATTGCTGGCGTTAGATATGTAGGGGAAAATATGTGAAGAGACCTACATAGAAATAATGCCTACTCACAGCGTTGAGTTTTTCAGCTCTAAAAATACCAACCTCGGGGTTGGAAAATGCCTGCCTGATCCTCTCCCTTGAAAGCAGACGTTAAATTGGTAAATGCCAACATTTAAAGACTGCCTTTACAAATTTCTATGCTGTTAATTACAACATTTTAAACTAGCGGTTCAGAAATGTTATCCCACTGTGGAATTTTACTAATCATGGCCTTCTCTTTCAATCTAAAAAAAAAGCTTTTAAGACTATTGGAATAGATAACCCTCTTTGGGCTTGACCCAGACTATTGCATTCCCCTCCCCTCCAGACGACGGCAGAAATTAGAACACCACCTCACCTCTCAGTCTTGCAGTTTTCTCGCTGTCCATCCCTTTAACAAAAACCCCTATTACGTACATCGTACTTAACACAGATATCGAATTTGTCATGACAGTCCAGTTTTTACTGAGTTACTGTAACTTTAGGCCTTTTGTTTTACTTCGTATAATCAAGTTGCCTATTCTTGTTGACTGGGAACGTTTAAAAAAAAAGTTCTCTAGAGAAATTCCGATTGCATATTCTCTATGCTTTACCGGCTATCGTAAGGTTTCATACGTAAGGAATGTTTTTTTGGGATATCAGGAGAATCCCCCCTCTCTCTCTCTCTCTCTATATATATATATATATATATATATATATATATATATATATATATATAATAAAATCATTCCACCTAAAACGCCTATTCGAAATTTTCCCGTGTTTCAATAAAATATCGCCCCTTAATCCAAATTCTGACCTAAAGGTAACCAAATTAACCAAATAAATTATTCCTTAATGCACGTTTAAAGAGTAAGTTATTTTCAAACACAGATGTAACCCTTCTCGAATGTTCGATGATATTCCACGAGATCACCTCATCTGACGTGGGCGGTTAGATGATCTCAGTTAACCAAATAAATGTTTTGGCGCTCTGGCATTTTCGAGGCGAATAAGTGTTTTTCTGCGGCTTTTTGTGTTCTACTGCTGCCCGAGTAACATGTCTTTCTAGAACGCTGCGTTCCTTTTTCGTTTCTTGTGCTGCTCCGGCGGGTCCGGAATGTTTGATTGTGAAAATATGTTAGAACTGTGCTTAAGTGTAATCCCATGACCAAGTGATGTAAATTCGTCCAGTGAAAGATCCAAGAATAAAGACAATGTTATGATGATGGGATTACGCCTTATCATTCAGGCCATGACTTCATTTTGGGCATGTCCCCTGTCTACGACTACCCAGCAACTCAATGGCATCACTAAAATGACTGTTATATATATATATATATAATATGGGTGTGATTGGGTTGGAAATCAGACGTTCAAAGAAAAAAGTCAAAACTTTTTTATTCAAATTGATGATGGAATGCAGTGTATTTACAGGTGAGAATTGTAGAGAAGCTAGATAGGCTGTGTCACATCAGACACCTTCACGTCGTCGCCGATGCACCGGACCCTGTCTGCCTATGCACTGCGTCGTTGACTTTCACTGCACGTGGATCTCTTCCGAGTGAAATACGTCCGTCTCCTACGTGAGAGCACAAGTGACTCAATCCGCTGGTTCTTTCCTACACTAGGGCCCGAGTCAAACTACCGGTCTTTTGTGAAACTTCTTTATTGCTTCCAGTAATGGTTCCGAGAAAAAGAGGTTGTTTTGAGTAAAAGCACGAGCTTTTTTATGTATTAAAATATAGCTTTTTTATGTGTTTAAAAGTATCCAAAAGTAATGGCTCATTTTTACGGAACTACCAATTAGAATAAAAAAAATATTTAAATAGAAAGAACATCCTACCAAGTTTTACTATCAATAGATTTCGATGTGCGCACCTTTTGTAGCATTACAAACTTCTAAACGGCAATCTAGTTCTCTCCAAGTGTTTTGTTGCATATCAGGAGTTATTAGACGAATCGCTTGAATGATACGCTTCTTCAACCCATTCACAGTTTCAATTTTTCGTCTATACACAATGGGTTTCATGAATCCCCAAGCAAAAGAGTCTAATGAAATCAAATCCTGTTGGAACAGGAATCCTGGTGGAATTTATGGAAGTTTTCCAGCATATCAACATAAATGTGTCCCGTAACAGTGCGCTCTACGAAGAAAAATGGACCAATGATGCCATTTACGTGCATTCCTGACCTTGAAATCTATTCATATTAAAACTTTGTGAGATGTTTTTTCATTTAAATATTTAAAAAAAATTCTAATGGGTAGTTCCGTAAAAATTAGCCATAACTTTTGGATACTTTTAGCCCGTACACCCTGTATATACAGGGTGGTCATAATAAAAACTTTGCCGATAAATGGACCTCTAGCGGCCGTTCCGCTCAACTTATCGACATGAGATTTCAGATATAGTTATTCAGAGGTATAAGCTCAGGATTCTGAGAACGACAACACAGTGACGCTCATGGTTACGGTTATAGGTATAGAAACTTGAAATTTTCAAATAGCAACGCCAACTTTTTCTCATCGCAAAATGCCCAACGCATGCTAAAACTCTAAAGAGCGTTGGAATGGTATGTGTATCACAAAAAACGGACGCGTTATGCACGTCCAAAAACAGTTATGCGAACGGCCAACAAAGACACGATCGGAGCGAACGGAGGAAATTTTCATATGACAGACGCTAGAAACCAATCACACTCGCTGGATGTCTGGCGAACGCCGTTCACCAGATATTCAGAGTATAAAACCGATAAAAAGCTCTCTGATCGTGTTTTTGTTAGCCATTCGCAGAGCTGTTTTTATTTTTTGCGTGCATAACGCGTCCGTTTTTTGTGATACACGTAACGGTCCAACGTTTTTTAGGGTTTTCGCATTCGGTGAGCATTTTGCGACGGGAAAAAGTGGGCGTTACCATTTGAAAATTTTGAGTTTTTGTACCAATAACCGTAATCGTGAGCGCCCTGTTGCTGCTATTCACAGAATCCCGAGCTCATACCTCTGAATAACTATATCTTAAATCTCATCTCAATAGGTTGAACGGAACAGCCGCTAGAGGTCCATATATTGCAAAGTTTTTTTATGACCCCCCTGTATGTATACACACACACACACATCCTCCATCCATCCATCCATCCATCTTTAATTTTACTTTACATGTTTTCCTATAAAACAAAAACAAGCATGCACGTATACTTGCAAATAAAAATTTAGCAGCAATAAAATATACATTATATATGACAATACGTTTTCATGTAATTTCTCGGAACATCATATCAATATACTATTTCTTTATACAACTCAGTCTTTTTTCATCAGATCTTATTAAAAGCATGTATTTCTTCGTGGTTATTTATAAAAATTGATTTTGCTGTAAGATATAGATTAATCAGATCATACAGTTTCGTTTCATTGCTTTTGGCATATATTAATATGAAACTTTATACTACTTAGCTCTAATTTTTTTCTACATCCATCAGAAATTCATGTGTTCATTTCTATTTAGGAAAATTCCGTTGTAGTAAGATGTATTGAACCATCAAATAATATAAATCCATATCATACCTGGGTCTCATTTCTGAAAACAGGGTTCCGCTAAGTAAGACATTAGCATTTTTGAGATTATATATATATATATATATATATATATATATATATATATATATATATATATATATACACTGCTGGCCACTGTAAATGCAACACCCTGAAGGAAACATGCAAATAACATGAAATTTACAACATGCATTAGCGGAAATGAGATATGCAAATGATTAGAATTTCCTCGCAGACGCACATCACGCGCGCCTGTGGCGCCACTTCAAAGCGCTATTTAAGGCTTGGAGATTTCGACGATTTCAAGTTCGGCAATTGTGTTTTTCTTGTGGTTTTTTCAAAAAAACGATCAATTATGCCTCGTCGAAAACAGCGATCATCTTTTGATCAAGTATGCGAGTTCGACAGAGGAAGGATTGTGGCCTACCAAGATTGTGGATTATCTTTCAGGGAAATCGGTAGTCGTGTTGGACGAAACCAAACAACTGTAATGCGGATATGTGATCGTTGGATGCAGGAGGGTACGACGGACCGGCGTGTTCGATCGCATCCACCTCAGCGCACCACTTCACGTGATGACAGGCAAATTGTGCGCATGGAAGTGACGGATCGCTCAGTCACATCACGAACCATAGCACAGCACATGCAGTCTGTAACGCATCATCCAGTGTCTGCGCGTACCATTCGACGCCGTTTACAGCAGACTGGTCTGTCCGCAAGACGTCCATTGCTTTGTCTACCCTTGACGCAGAACCACAGACGTCTCCGCCGCCAATGGTGCGATGACAGAAGGATGTGGACGGCGGAATGGAATGAAATTGTCTTTACTGACGAGTCACGCTTCTGTCTGCAACACCACGATGGTCGCATTCGAGTCTGGAGACACCGTGAAGAGAGGATGCTGAACAGCTGCGTTATGCACCGCCATACTGGTCCTCCACCGGGTATTATGGTATGGGGCGGTATTGGATATCACTCTCGCACACCTCTAGTGTGCATTGCCGGTACTTTAAACAGCCAGCGCTACATCTCCGAGGTGTTGGAGCCAGTTGTCCTTCCTTACCTTCAGGGCTTGCCCACAGCCATATTTCAACAGGATAATGCGCGACCACACGTGGCACGCATTGTCCAACGGTTCTTCGTCAATCGCCAGATTGAATTGCTTCCCTGGCCGCCTCGCTCTCCGGATCTTTCGCCGATAGAAAACATGTGGTCCATGGTTGCTCTACGATTGACCCATATTCCATCCCCAGCTGCCACAGCAGATCAACTTTGGCAACGTGTGGAAGCTGCTTGATCTGCTGTACCCCAAGAACTCATCCAAAGTCTCTTTGAATCAATGCCGAGGCGTGTGGCAGCGGTGATCTCCAACAATGGCGGCTACTCTGGCTACTGATTTTGGCAAGAACCCCACTTCACAGAAGTCTATAAATTTAATCATTTGATACTTGGTCAACATGTTATCTACAAAATAAATTTTGTTGTGATATCTCTTGTCTTTCTTGGTGTTGCAATTTGGGTGGCCAGCAGTGTATATATATATATAAAGCAGTCATTCATTTAATATGATATATACTGTATATAAGAATTAATCTCGCACTTTTTTTAAACATATTTAAACACACACAACGTTCACCAAATGTACAACTATTCAAAATTTTAATGGAAAACCCATTAAAAGTTTTGTAAAGGATTCATTCATATTGAAATTTTGTTGTTTTCGCAAAACTTGCATTTAAATATAATGCATTTTCCTCTCCTCATTTAATGTATGTCTTGGATGCAAGTAATTCAAGCTCTTGAATTAGTTTAATCAAAAATGATTTTGTTCATTTAGCTCTCATATTTCTTTTGGGTTATATATGAATAACCTTTTGAATTAATTTACAGTGATTTGAAAGTAAGGAGTTGACAATTTAATTTTTCAGCCTTTCGCTGTTTCATATTTAAATTCCTTGCTATTACTAGAAGATACTAGAAAATTTGTAAAGAAATGTTTTTAATACTTGATAACCAATATTAAATAGTTGCTTGAGGAACGATATTATATGCATAATATATATATCTGTGGCATTATGGCAGATGTTGATATGTCATTTTTTTCATGTTTTCCGCTAATTAAAAGAGTAAATTTTCTTGTGAAATATAAACATTTAGTAGGAATGCGATGTACACTATCATCAGACAATACTATGCCAAGTCATATATCTTCATATATCTCAATTTTTATTTGTACCGGACATTATTAAAAGAGTGTATTCCTTCATTCTTTTTTATAAAGATTGCTTTTGTAGTAAGGTATATATTAATCAAATGATACAGTTTCAATGCCATTACTTTGGATATATATTAATATATGCCTTTATATTACTTAACTCCAATTCATACCTACGTCCATTAGAAAAGCATGCGTCCATTTCAGTTTATAAAAATTAAGTTGCAATAAGAAATATAATACTGTCAAATAATATAAAGCCATATCATTCTTGAGTTCACTTCTGAAAACAGGGCTCCTCTAAGCTACAGCCGGTGCTACATTAGCATTTTTGATTTGCATGTAATACTTATTCATTTAATATGAAATATACTTCATATAAAAATTAACGCGTAATTTTTCTGAAAGCATATTTAAATCGAAAAGCACTCGTCAAATGTACAACTATTTCGAATTTTAATGGATGATCCATTAAATGTTCTGTAAAAGATTCGTTCGAATTGAAATTTTGTTGCTCTCGCAAAACTTTCATTTAAATAATGCATTTTCGTCTTCTGATTTAATGTATAATTAGAATCGGATGCAGTTCGAGCTTTTGAATTAATTTAATCAAAAGCATTTTTGTTTATTTAGGTCTCTCATTTTTCGTTTCGGTTATATCTGAATAACTCTTTAAATTAATTTTCGGTGAATCAATTTGAAAGTAAGTAGTTCATAATTTAATTTTTCAGTTCGGTGTTTCGCTGCCTGGTGTTTAAATTTCTTGCTGTGACTAGATAGTGAAAAATTTTTAAGGAAAATTTTTAATAGATAATAATTAAGATGTGTTAAGTAAATAGTTGCTCCAGAGATGAAGAAATCAGCAATTTAGCTTCCGTATGATTTTTTAAAATTTAAAATTCTAAGTTTCTAAGCAAAAAATCAGCTTAAAATTATGCTGTTGCTTATGCCACTTGACCGACAGCAACATCAGATCAAGTCCTGTAGCCTATGGGCGATGAAGGTGCGTCTCCTGTTTTGACTGGCACCACAAGGGTCGGAGTCCGACTTGGCCAAAGGACCAGTCCCATCATTTTGAACCGAGTCAAGTGACGAGAACAGAACACTTGACCCCGCCACTTTACCTCCAGAGGTAATTTTGAAAACTTGGAGGACATTGCAGCCACGACAGATTTTACGTGCACCAGCCGCCATTAGTGTACACGGCAGTGGATTTGTCAGCGAAGGGCATCGAACCAGTGACTTTCAGATCACTAGCCCGCTGCTCTTGCCAACTGGGCCACTGGGCCTGCAAAGTTGGTTTAATACAGCAACTAGAGATCTTAAACAAACTATTTCTGTTTTTCTTAGAAAGAACAATTTACTGTGAAGTTTTAACGGAGATAAAAATTTAACCCAGCGACGAGCATCGAACCAGTGACTTTTAGATCACTAGCCCGATGGGCCACTGCACCCGCTTAAAATTACAAATTTAATTAGTATTAAATTTCTATGTTAGTTCTAAAGAAAGGACTTCGAATGCAAAATTTAAGAATTTAACATACACATTGTAACGTTATCAGATGTCTTTGGAACCATTACTTAGGTTTGAACACAGCTACGCTCCAAAAGCTAGAACCCACAGGGAGTTCAAGCGGGGGAGTGGGGAGAGTTGAACTGACCCATGAAGAGAGAGAGAAAGAAAAGAGGCTGAGAGAGCCTGTGCTAATACCAAGCTGTAAGGACTTTTTTTTTTCTTAAACTTTTTCTTTGGACAGCTCCGATTAGGATCTATGAGGTTATAACTGGGGATACGTAATTATTGTATTTACGAAATAGACACGAATAAATGTAAAAATAATTTTTTAACGACTATTCGGCGAAAACTCGGTGATAAACGGCTTTTTAAGTGAAATTAGGTAATAACAGTAATAATTTATTAACATAATTGCTTAACTAAAAACATCCGCGGTTTTTAACTGAGAAATCTCACTCTCATTCGCTCTAAATTTCCCCCGGACATTTTGTCCGTACCGGAGTCGAACTTAAAAATCCAACTGAAAATCAACCATCAAGTTTTGTGGAACAATTTAATAGATTTAAGAACGTCTCTTTGGCGCCAAAGTCAGGGTATTTCACCTTACTTACAGTATTCAACCAAGAGACTCCTGTTGATGTTATACTGATTTTAATTGAAACGAAATGCTGCTACCTTAACTTTGAAAAGGCAGCTATACAAAGCCTCTATAAAAAGTCCCGTTAACAGAGTAGATAATGAGATATTTTAGTATGTACAACATAGTAATTTATGGCAGAAGGTAAAGAGTTAAAGAACATAATGTGGAGACTACTACAATGTTATAGCTTTTAACTAAGAATTTTGATACTTACCCATTCAAGTTAGTAAAAATGTAATTTTTTTAATAAATGCGAAATTTTATGTATTGTATATTTTTGTTGCAAAATTTACGTATTTTTTTTGTTTGTTGCGAAATTTGCTTATCCCTAGTTATGACAATAGTTGTCTTGAAAGTTTATTTATAATACCTGTAAATAAGTTTTGCAATTTTCTGTATATAGTAAAGGCTGTATATTTTGAGTGCTGTTCTTTAATTGATTGAAGAACGTTACAGGTTTATAATGAAATATATAGATTAGACCAGGCACAATCAAGTTATTTAAGATAAACTGCTGTAAATACATGAAATATGTAGCTTAATTTTCTAAAAAAAATTGGTAGAGCTCGACACCTTTAAATGCTAAATGAGAGATTTTTAAAACATGTTGCGCAACCACGGGCTAAGATTAAAACCTCCCCCCTCCCCAATGGTATTTATAAGCCTAAATATCACTAGGAAAGAATTATAATGTAAATTTTCGTCATCCCTCCCTTTAAGTACACTGAATTCCTGCCTGCCTCAGGTGCGGGAACAGCCCCCTTAGAAAAATATTATGGTTGCTCCACTGTTTAAAATTAACGTGATCGGTAAAAGTACGTGATTTTTTTTCTAGTTGATTTTTATGTGATTCTATTAGCACAAAACGTATTCCTCTAAGTTTATAGTTAATTTGGAATCTGCATTTATCATAACGTGTCATTCAACTAAAACCTGATTTTAGTCTGATAGTTTATTAAAACTCTTAGAAGGAAAACAATAGCTTCAGATGTGTCTAGTTTATTTAGGGCACTAATATTCTTTGTTAGTGTTTGGGTTTTCAGTTTTGCTCACAGTGTTGAAACATTAATCCCTAACAGCTAAAAGTTCAGTAATTAATACGAAAATAATTTGTATGATGTATCAAAGTTAGAACTAATTAGCAGTTTTGATAATGCATAAAAATGTACTTACTTTAAAGGCAGGAGTAAAACATTTTATCTATTCTGATATAGTTTTATGTAGGACGTGAAGCTAGATTTATTTTTAAATACTTTTTAAGAAATTTTTGGATTTTACAATTTTAGACAACCGTAAAGATTTTTATTATCTTCAAACTATAATAAATATCTTTTACCACTGACCTTGAAAAATTTTAAATACCATTAAAAATGAACTTGTAATTCAAAACAACTAAAATGAGTCTAAAAAAGTCGTTTTTCCATAAGATGACCCGCATAATAAAAATAGGACCAGAATAAGAGTAGTCCTGTTAAAATTGAATCCCCATGTTGCCGAGTAATAGGTACGTTTTATAATATTTCTTATGGAATTCGTTATTAAATTTAGACAACTTTCAAACTTAGTTGTTGTCATCTATCAGCTAAAAGAACCATATATTACCACTAAACCATTTTATCTTCTGATCGGTAATATGGCGTTATGGGAATTAAAGCCAAAGGGAAAAAAAAGATTTATCTGAAAGATCACGCACCAACTAAAATAAATTAGTGTCTTTAAATATCATTCTTTGTTAATTATAGGCATTTTTAACCCTCAAAATAATGACAAACTCCGATTCTTAAATTAATAATTAAAACGAGAAAAATTAGAATGTTTATTTATAAACAACCGAATTATAAATAAACATTCTATTTATAATTCGGTACCTACTAATTATAAATAGCCAAACAGGTGACTGGTGGTTTGCTTTTATATACAAATCAAGATATCCCTGTTTAGGGAATTAAAAAGATCAATCTTAAGTTACCTCCAAACTGAAAAAAAATAAGAGAATCTTAGTTTTACCAGCATGTAATAAAAAAATAATATACTAAAGTAATAAAATTATAAGTATACATTTGGGATGCAAATAAATGAAGCAGAAATTCCATTTTAAAGTTTTTGAAAATTTCTAACGTAAAAGCCTTATTTGTCCTGAATATAAATTATTTCCATCATAAATTCATTTCATAAACAAAATGAATTTATTTAAGTAATTTTACGAGCATATTAATATGCCTAAACTTCCCCAGACGACAAAACATTTTTACTACTTCATAGTAAACGCCTGCCATTTCATTTCACCGGTCGTATCTAAAGAAAAGAAAAGTGAGTTATTAAGCTATTGCTTTTATCTCTTACGTCATTGAAATTGCATTCAACGAGATTGAATACAATATAGTGAGTGAACAGATTTCGGCAACAAGATACTACGCCCGTCACATACGCGTTTATTACAATAATAAATGGGTCAGACTTTTCCTGGCAAGAGGGGATCCATATATCTTCCCGTAAGCAGTTTATCCACCATCTGTCGTAGCTAGACGAAATGATACTGTGAACCGGGGACCCCTTGGAAGCAGGTGCTGGGCTGGAACAAGTTGCCACCAGGAAGGAAATAAAGGGCAACCACCACGCGTTATTCTTCCCTGCTGAACTTGACCTGTCCTTCGGAACATAAAGGGCCTCTTTCACAGGGAGGAAAAGGATCTTTCAGTTGGATGAATTCGATTCTTTATGTTGTTTACCAGACGTCACGATTTCTAGACAGTCGGCCCCTGAGGAATGAGGTTTCGCGGTCGTTAGAGTGTTGAGGGATAAAGCACTTCGTGATATTTATTCTGCGGGATTTAAAGTGTAAATATCAGGTACGGGCTGTAGCGAGTGAATCCAGAGCTTTTCAAAATCCTCTTAAACATATATGTATTATTTTTTTTACGTGCATAAATTGCAGGGGTGAGAAACGAGAGCAAAATAAATAGTTGTAAGTTGGGAAATCTGAATTTTTGAGAGCACATGTCGGTTCCCCGTTAGGAAATTGCAAGCCTTAGGGACTTGATGCTCTTTCTTTGAAGATGGTTAAATATTTTTATTTCGTATACTTCAAATACAAAAAAAAAAAATAAAGTATTTATTTGCCCTTAAAAAATAATTACATATTGTGCATTCCAAGTAAGTGCGTGTTTCAAATTGACTGAATAAAATGCATATACTGGGTAGCAAACTGATACTTTGATTTAGGCTATTAAAATTATGTATAAATACGAAATCTTATATTTGTGGGCTGAAGGTAAAAGACAACAAGTCCCTTTTTAAAAAGTGGAGTGTTTAACTTTATTCTTTCATATTTTGTGTACTAATTTCAGTAGTGCAAAGCTCTGACTCGAATACTTATGTACAAGAGACCTTGCCAGTTGAAAATGGCACCATATCTTAACATTGCAACGTAGTAAAGAGCACTAAATAGATTTCATTGAGCTCTCCAGTAAAATTTAATAATTGTGACTTAGTGCCTTTTACCTCCGACACACAGATATATTTATAATAAGTATATATATATATATATATATATATATATATATATATATATATATATATATATATATATATATATAAGGCTTCAAGCTGCCACTCCACAGGTCCAGGGTTCGACCCTGAGACTGGGCAATGCCGACTCACCCTTTCATCCCTTGAGTGGGTCGATAAAATGAGGACCAAGCATGCTTGGGAACTAATTCTGGGGTCCCGCGGCATGCTGACCACCTGCCTGAGAAATATGCTGTATGGCACCCCAAGCCCACTGTCAAGAATGCAGAGATGTGCACCACCGGCCTTGGTGGTGCCCATCTCCGCTTTTAATAAATGTCCACAACGGACTGTTGTGCCATTGGTTAGTTAGTTTATATATATATATATATATATATATATATATATTATACACACTATACTATATATATAAATAGTATATATAGTATATATTATGCATAGTATATATAAGATATATTATGTATGAATGCCCCCACATACAAACACATGCTCATAAGTATATATACACGTATGTGGGTGTGTTAGCATTTTATCATTTATTTCTTACACAGTGCATCTCAGTTGCTTTCCTGAATATCTAATGCATCCACACAGCATAAAATATCATGGGTTCCCAGAAAGTTATTGCAGCATACTTTTCATGATCATAAATATATATAGTTTCATATCTAGCGTATGTATCTACCAGACGATGATTAATATATATGGATGAGATTTGTAAGGTATACACAAGATTCGATTCACAAGAATCGAACTTTTGAATTAATGAATTAAAGAAGCTGCTTCAGATATGCTAATTTCGGCATACGCTCTTAGTATAAATACCACGCAGCGTCATTAAGAAAAAAGAAGAGGTTGTTAAGGTTGAAAAGGTGTTATCCTGCGCTAGTGCTGAGCGGGCCAGAAGTTTACGTGGCAGTACTGCTGGTTTGACTTACTGTTCGTGAGTATAGAAAATATATTGTTCTTGAAAGCTGTATTTATATTCCGTACAAGTGTACGTATGCTTATTGCTGTAAAAGTCAATTCTATGTGCAACGAATTCAATAAACATTGTTTCATGTATAAACTGCGTATGTATAAAATTCAAATAGAGTGCCACTTCAAATTATATACACCCAAGTCTGGGTAGAAGTGAGCAAAGAAACTCTATACTGGCGCCCGAAAATATATATACCCTGGTAGTTAGCGTTACATTTGTAACGAACAACATAATTGAAATTAAAAACTGTGTACTGTGAACTTATATTGATAAAATTGTTGCAAGTACTTATATACTATTTAAAAAATGAGTGTTGTAGAACAAAATCCTGCTGGAAATTTTCCTCGGGTAATTATGGTTCAGCAAATTGCGCCATTCGAAGCCACCTTCAATGGCGGCCCCTCAAGCCAATTCCTAAAGAAAATTGAGCATTACTTTCAGCAACAATGCACCCCAGAGGGGGATAAACTTAAAATTGCTCTAGCCGCTTTAAGAGGTAGTGCATTTCAGTGGTACACGTGTATTAAAAGCAGTAATCTGATTTTTGACTATTTGTCATTCAAGCAACAGTTTCTTAGCGTTTTTCCAAAGACCTTTAATCAAAGTGAAATTGAAGCGGAAATTTATTCGCTAAGGCAACGTGAAGGTCAGTCTGCGTTAGATTTTGCTACGGAAAAGATTTCCAAGTGTGAGGAATATTTAGAAGGGGTAACGGAAGCGGTAATCTTAAAAATAGTTATCCAACGTTTGAAGCCAAGTGTTCAAGATTTTTTAGATAATCAAACAATTACAAGCAAGGTTACCCTCCTTCAAGCTTTAGCTAAACATGACAATAGGCATTTCTTCGCTACCCCGTACCGTCATTCAGGTACGAGAAGTTTTATACAACCGCGCCAAAATTTTTCGCGAGTTTCAAACCAGCAGCGTAAGCAGTACCGCAGGCAAAATAATAGAAGCGCACGGCGTTATAATGAAATTAGTGCACTTAAAGTAAATAATATGCAAGCACCTTACTTGCACTGGCAAGTTGATTCACATGATATGGTTCAACCTGTTGAAACTGTTTGGTCAAATGTATTATTTTGTCCGAGCACTAATCGTTATTTTGAGAATAGTGAAAGTCAGGGTATTTTTGTGGCTTATAAAGAAAGTGAGTCTAGCTGGAATGATGAGGTAATTCCAGTACAAATTTCTGAAAATAGTGCCGATACTAATGCTAGTGGTTTAGAAAATAAATCATCTGACACTTCTATTAATGCTATACCTGATATTATTGATGCTATACCTGATATTTTAGATGATATTCACACATCTGTTAATGAAGGAAATTTAGTAGATGACGAAGTTTGCGTTACGGAAGTTAGTGAATACTTATTAGTTGACGACAATAAAAATTCTTTAAACGATAGTAGGAACTCGCTAGGTAATGATGATATTATTTCAAGTTTCCATCCGAATGAGGATTGTGTAGGCCAGGTTGATAATATGGTTTTAAATAAAGTACATGAAAACCATACTGAGAGTCAGGATGAAAAGTTGACACAGAGTTATACTGTAAGTAGTTTAGCTGATGCTTCGGAAGTTATAGACGCAGGTTGCATTAAAACGCACCAGTACGAAAAGCTTAATCTTCCTAAAACTGAAGCAGTGTTAAAGAATTTAAATGATAACGATTCTGATATCGCAAGTTTCAAAGAGACTTTTTCGTCAAATGAGGATAAAACTAAAGTTAAGGGGGATAAAAAACGTGAAAAAGCGCCTTCAGGTTCCAGCATTAAAACTGCAAATACTGAAGTAATTAAGGCGGTAAACAAGAAGTCGCATAAGCACCAATACCAAAAACAGAGTCAGTTTGTTGAAAAACATGACACAAGTAGAGAGATAAAGCCAGTAACTAAACACGTTGGTGCGGCGTATAAATTTGACAAAATAGAATATGCATTAAAATTTAATGCCTATACTCTAAAAAGTACGGAGAAAAGTAAAGTGTGCACTACAAAACCTCCATCTAAGGATGAACGTGGCACACATAAGGTACACAAGGTTATCAAAAGGAAGAATGACAATTTTAAAGCTCCTTTGCATAAGTACAGGAAGCGCAAGATTTCTGCCGCCCAGCAAGGTTGGCCTCCTCCCAAGAGACCTCCTGTCCATCGTCAAGCCGGACCAGCGCCTCAGGACCTACGACCTGCTGCACGAAGGATGCCCACACGGTCAACGAACCCCTTTACTAGGACTGCGACCATCAAGAGAGGTTCCACGGATTGGACAGACTGGTGCAAGGAAGTTGCTGCATTCATGAGGAACAAGTCTTGTATCAATTCTCTTATTCTAACTCCCACCCTTTAATAAAACCGAACCAAATTGGTTTGAAGTTCCCCATTGTATATACTGTGTAAACATTTTGAGGGGAAGGGGTGAGCCACTGAAAAAAAAATACGGCATACTGTTGTTTTATAAATTTTTGAAGGGGACATGTAGTGACTAGGAAAAAAATACATACTGCACAATATACCAATTAACCACTAATGTACTAACTTCACAAATCATGACACATGTGCATTATAAATTGGGGGAGAGCAGATACAAACAGTCAAGAAATGTCATGCTGTGCAATTGTGTTGACAATTTTAACTAAAATAAGTTTTTTAGGGCGCAGTTGGCCAGCCCAGTATCCGCAACTCTGCAAATCCACTGTGTGATGGTGTCACCTGGACCCTTCGGGGTTAGTTTTGTAAAATGGTAGTGGCGTTTTTCCCCCACACAACGTGTGGAAGGTTTTTGACTTTGCCACCCATTATGTCAAAAGTCAGACCAGCACGCGTTTTCAATTAGTTAACTGAAGCCGTTCAGACCTCAGTTACCTAATTTTTTTTTTTTCGAGGGAGGCCAGTGTAAGGTATACACAAGATTCGATTCACAAGAATCGAACTTTTGAATTAATGAATTAAAGAAGCTGCTTCAGATATGCTAATTTCGGCATACGCGCTTAGTATAAATACCACGCAGCGTCATTAATAAAGAAAGGGGAGGTTGTTAAGGTTGAAAAGGTGTTATCCTGCGCTAGTGCTTAGCGGGCCAGAAGTTTACGTGGCAGTACTGCTGGTTTGACTTACTGTTCGTGAGTATAGAAAATATATTGTTCTTGAAAGCTGTATTTATATTCCGTACAAGTGTACGTATGCTTATTGCTGTAAAAGTCAATTCTATGTGCAACGAATTCAATAAACATTGTTTCATGTATAAACTGCGTTTGTATAAAATTCAAATAGAGTGCCACTTCAAATTATATACACCCAAGTCTGGGTAGAAGTGAGCATAGATTCTCTATAGATTCATCATATGAAATGATGACGAGATAAATGTGACTATGAAATGAAAATAATAGATGCAATTTTAAGATAAAAAATGTCAAAATTTCAATTTACAAGTGTGTAAAATTCTAATTTTCATGCAGAAAATATTTATTACTTTGAAAACAGAAGTTTCTGTATTTGTTTTTAGGTATCAAAGACAGTTTCACTGGAGATTCTGTCTACTTCGAAATATAAAAAGACTTACTAAAGCAGTTTGAAAGCTTTTGCATTACCTGTTTTCAATTAAAGGAATAATTTCCATAACTTTTGATACTTTTTAAGTTGTTAAATATAGTTACATCAATATTACAACTAGAAATTTCGGGACTGATCTTTCTGTAGCCTGTCATGGAATTTTTAGAGTTGTTATATAACAATAAATACGGGGTGCCCGGGCTAAAAGTATCCAAAAGTTATGACTTATTTTTACGGAACTACCCATTAGAATTTAAAAAAAAAATTATTTAAATAGAAAGAACATATCACCAAGTTTTAATATCAATCATAGATTTCGATCATAGTATCATAGATTTCGATGCATGCACCTTTTGTAGCACGACTAACGTCTAAATGGTAGTACAGTTCTCTCCAAATGTTTCGTAGCATGTCAGGAGTTACTAGACTTTTTTGCTTGGGGATTCATTAAATCCGTTGTGTATAAACAAAAAATGCAACTGTAGATGAGTTACGAAGCGTAGCATTCAAGCAATTCGTGTAATAACTCCTGATACGCTACGAAACACTAGGAGAGAACTGGATTACTATTTAGACGTTTGTCATGCTACAAAAGGTGCACACATCGAAATCTATAATACTATGATCGAAATCTATGATTGATATTAAAACTTGGGAAGATATTCTTTCTAAATAATTTAAAAAAAAATTCTAATGGGTAGTTCGGTAAAAATAAGCCATAACTTTTGAATACTTTTAGCCCGGACACCCTGTATTATAATTAGGGTATATTTTTTAGAATTTTAATAAATGTAATCAAAAAGAAATATCTGAAACATTATTGACCTTTAAAATTTGTAAAAAAAAGGTATGAAACTCGCTTTTGTTATAAACAAAAGCAATTAACTGAAACTGCCTATATTGAAATCTAGTAGTAATGTATACATTAATATATGCTTTTTCTCTTCGTTATTTTCTGAAGATCGATTTGACCTATTGATCAAACGGATAATATCTAAATAGAAAAGTATTAATTCGTAGTCATAAATCGAAACTAAATGTGTGAAAGAGATTCCTGGTCTAATAATAATTTGTAACTTCGGGCAGATTGTATATTAAATACTTAGTAAGAAAAATGTATAGGTAAGAAATTGGAATTTTTTACAAAACCTCCGAGAGTGTAAAATTTTATACATTTTCCCCCTTTTTCTTTTAATTTTTTTTGTTTACGTTTTCAGTTAAAAAAATAACTATTCCTCTATCACCCACTGATTAAAATTTCATGATACAAAAAACAAATGATAAATGCACAAAATACGTTATTTTATACGCGCATTTTAAACGATATTCGTTACACTTTTTTTTTTTAAATCAAGACATAATATCAATATTTATTTGAATCACGAATAACGTATGGTTTTAGATTCATCACGAAATCTTTAACGTGAAGCTTATATTTGTTTAACTAAGTAATAACAAAAATACCATAAGGAGTACAAGAAGTGATAAAAGGTCTCAGAATTGTATTAAAAATAATCATCGCGTGAAATCATGCATAGTATCCAAATCGCACGTACATTGAGGAGGACATGATGTAATTAATTTCACTATTGCCTCCTGGATATCGAGCAAACTAACTGACAGGTATTTAATTATATCCTCAGGAAAATATGAACGTTATGTGTGCTTTGAATATTCCCGTAGCACATATTTCATGCACTAGTAATAGAACATATTTCATAAATTAACTTATAGCATTGTAGTGTAATAAAGTGTCCAAAAATCTAACATTCAACAGAAAAAAAGCGTTAACTGGAATATTTCAATAGGCAATATATAAATGGCTTTCGACAACTTAACTCTCACCATTACTTCTCCATTCTTTAGAAAATGGGTTTATACAGGATAGCTTGTAACGCTTCTTCTATTTAAATTGTCTACCTTAAAAAAAACTACAATGCGGTTATAATTGAAAAAGAAATCTTTGCTCTTGTCTAGATAACTTTTCAATGTATTACGTTTATACTTTTATATACGATATTTTTTAAAGAAACTATCACCGTTTTTTTGTTTGTTTTTTTCATGATCATAAGAATCATAAGGATCATAAGAATGTCCTTTTCGTAATACTTTTTTTTAATTTCTAGCAGTGGCTTTTAACATAAAACCATCCGTCAGTGTGTACTAACACACAGCACGAACAACATAAAAGAATAAAATACATAAAAATTAAAGATAATTGCACTTAAAACTGTCAGTGGAGGACAGAGAATTAAAAATAATTTACTTACAAATTAAAGGAGTCGAACCAAAAGAATCAACCAGTCTGAATGTCAGAGTCAATCCCTAGCTTGCCAGTATCTATCATACATATTTTCCCACAATGCTGGGCTTTCTTTGATGTGTACAGCATCCATCACGATGTCTGAATTGCACAAAATACTGTGATGGTTAGGAAAATTTTTGACTCGAAAAATGTGATTAGCCAAACAGTCATGCTCGGTTTCCAACCTAAAGGATGCAACAGCATACCATCTTGGACATTTTTGTATTTTAACCAATGTATCCTTCGAGTTTTTGTCCTCAAGCAGTTATTCCATTCTATTTTATCATTGCTAAAAAAGAAGTTTGTACCTTGGGCCAAGGAACAAATTTCATTTTTCTAGCATAAAATGTATTTATTTTTATATTGTGTATATATCATACATATTGTTATCATCTGAAATCTGTAATGTGAACAATATCCTTAATATGAATAATATAAATGTATTTTATATAAACAATTAAAATTAATATAAATACATAATTATAGTTAATTACTAAGTATAATAATAAATATTACTAAAATTAATATCAATATGTTTTTCTCTTTAACGACTAAATGTTTTGCATTTCAAACCATAGATTTTGAATTAAGAATTAATTAAAGGTTTTTTATGCATTGACTCTGAAATTTCATAATTTATAGTAACTTCTAAGTAGATTTCCAAACTGGATGAGTTAATGAAGGTGATAAACCTTAGTTTATGGTTATATCTAATATAAAGAGTTTATATGGAACATATGTTCTAATTTTGTTTAGTAGACAGACCATGGTGATTTAGAGTGTTTTACATAAGTTCTTTTCAATGTCAAGGTGACTGCCTACGTTGAAAATGTTAATTTTTGAATATTTTGGTCAATTTCCCTTTCTTTCAAGAATCGTGTAATTCAATCTTTTCTCTTTTAAAAACTGTTTTGATTTTCATTCTACATCAATTAGAAGCAGAGTTATAGCAATTTAAAAAAAACAAACATCTGCTGCTACAAAATTGAAGTGACAAACAACTTTAAATGCGTTTTTCTCAGAATTACGGTTTTTAGCACACATCTCTACGGTTATCATGATATCTCAAATAATAAAGTATATAATTTGATAAAATTTTCAGGAAATGTTTTATATGCTGTTGTTAATGAAATAACGCAGAATAGTTGGTGTATAATAAATAGCTTTTTTATTTGGGCCTGTTTTTATAAGGAAAGGAATGACGAATCGGGGTAAATTTTCATATTGGAACATAAAATTGCATGTATTATTTTTGCATTTTAAAATTTTCTCTTAGATTGTAGGTCATTTTTAAAATAACTGTCATATGTATCATGTGTGAGAAGGAAATTAAAATAGGAGCATTAGAAATTTGTGCAGAGTGATAGGCGCTTTAGCTAAATTTCATTAAAACTAGCGGCCCGTCCCGACTTTGTCCGGGTTGAACAAAATATTATACCAATAAATTTCCAGTTGATAGCCAATAAATTGTAAATCTTTTTTTACCTTAATAATAACCTAAATAATACCTTAAATTAATTTTATGTTAGTTAATAATTAAAATAAATTTTTTAAAAGAAAAAGGCGTGCCGGAGAACGGCTAGGTTTGAACCGCTAGCGTCAGAACAGAAGCCCACTGCGATAGCACCACGATAAGGATCGTTGAAATCTTCGGAACAAAAAGCGGTAGAAGACAGTAGCGGAAACAATGGAGATTGTTAGGATTAAGCCCCTAACTTTATTTCTACTGATCAGATATACATAATATATAGCATATGTCCATCTGGAATAATGTACCTTTCAAACAGTGAAAGAATTTTTCAAATAGGTACAGTGGTTCTGAAGATTACCTTCCACATACAAAATCGCTCTCTCTCTTTATATATAAGTATAGATAGCACCACGCTAAGGATCGTTGAAGACTTCGGCACAAAAAGCGATAGAGGACAGTAGCGGTAACAATGGCCCCTAAATATATTTCTACTGATCAGATATACATAATATATAGCCTATGTCCATCTGGAATAATGTACCTTTCACACAGTGACAGAATTTTTCAAATCGGTACAGTGGTTCTGAATATTACCTTCCACGTACAAAATCACTCTCTCTCTTTATATATAAGTATAAATAGCACCACGCTAAGGATCGTTGAAGACTTCGGCACAAAAAGCGGTAGAGGACAGTAGCGGTAACAATGACCCCTAACTTTATTTCTACTGATTAGATATACATAATATATAGCCTATGTCCATCTGGAATAATGTATATTTCAAACAGTGAAAGAATTTTTCAAATCGGTACAGTGGTTCTGAAGATTACCTTCCACGTACAAAATCGCTCTCTCTCTTTATATATAAGTATAGATTTATCTCAAACTGACAAATTTATAAAAAAGTATTCTATTTACAGGTAAGTTTTTGTTCCTTTTTTAAAATTTTTAAGTGCTATTTTACCATAAAAGACCAAATATTCCTTTAATTTTTTTCTTTTTAATTGACTCCGAACGTAGGCAGTCGCCTTAAGTTTCCCCTCTTTCCAGACACTGAACCCTCACCCTAAAAATAGCATTCAGGTAGCACAAAAGTTACCGACTCCTACCTAGATAAATAAAAAGTAGCCATTTACCTTCTATACAGCATGTTATTATTATAAAAACATTTAATTTAACTGCTCCGCACATTTATATCTTCTGAATCTCCATTAAGTTTCATCGCAAAGTAGTTAGAAGGATCGTTAATTCAGCACCTAATGCATACGCAAACGAGAGCAATGAGTAATGGCCCTAACCAGTCTATATAAACGCTACATTTAGAAGTCCAAGACCTTCTTTCATAAATCTAGTAAACTCACTCACACTTCGTTGATGATCTAAGCATATTCTTTTTTTTAAATCTCTGTAATCTTAACCGCCGCCTGTGCCAGACGAAGTAACCCACGAGCTGTAATTGCGTACCCTTTCTTTTGCACGTAGAAGCAAGCATGACGGATGCAGAAAAATCTCTCTTCCTTTTAATGGAGTAAATCGTAGAAGATATGGCTCTGATGCGAAATAAATTTCAATTCAGTTTATCCTTTAAGAGCAAAGAGGATAAATTTTCCCTACTTATTTGACCATAAATTCCAGTTTAGATGGAATCTTTTAAGGATTATTGAGCTTTCGTGGGTGTGTATGTAAACGCGATGTGGACAACAAATGAGAAAAAAATGCATTTTCTATCGCATCTTAAGAGTAAAAGCTTTTAATATAGAATGTGATATTTCTTGCTTGTACGTTGCCTGATGTGTTTAGTAATATAAACATAGCAAACAAAATAAGACATTATTTACCCTTTTAAATGCAATTTAAACTTTTACAATTTTTTGGGGTTTTAATTCCTATATACATTATTAAAAATACCGCTGTATACTACATTTCAATTTATACAGATCTTGTGCTACTCATACTATACACACTACTGGAAATAATAAAATAAAGATTTGGTTTCCTTAAGTTTTGGGAAATCGTCCTGTTATCAAATTTCTTGTCATTAAGGTAATTATCCTACCACTAGAAATGCAATAGGAAGATAAATCTTCCCTTTTTAAATCAATAAGTTTTAGAAAAAATTGTTGGATATTCATATATTTTACCTCACTGAATAACGCTCATATAACACAAACAATATCTTAAGGTATTTTAACGACTCCCGTACAATAGCATTTATCTTCACACGTGGAAATTCCAGGAGACCACCCAGCGCATGGTTTGTGCATATATACTTGATTTAACCCTTCAGCGGGCTCGCCCATATACTGAGTGCAACATTTTCATAATTTTGAATGGTTGTTTTTTACATGTAAGTTTTGAATATTCTAAGCAGTTTCTATTTATAGCTACACCCTTTCTAATGCAGATCGGATTTTCTGACCCTTGTATTCCTTTCCATTCGTTGGTAGTCGGGATTTAACCGGGGTTAACCAACGATTTTTTTTTATTACAATACGACAAAAGTAGGAGTTGAATGGTTGGTTAACCATTCAACTCCTACTTTTGTAGTCGATCAAATGTGCAGATATTATCGAGCTAGATTATCACGTTATCCCGCGTATCACGAACATGGACAATCTCATTATTTTTTAGGTTTTTGGACGTAATAGGAATCCATACGCAAGTTGTCCTTAGATCCAATAAACCGGACAGTTTTAAAATAAGACGATTGTATCTGCATTCTTTGGTCTTTAATTATAAATATATCTCAATATTATCAACATTTTATATCTTGTCATAAAACGCAGAATTATTATTTTCAATTTGAAAAAAAAAAGTTTATTACAAAAGGAATAATCAAGGTTGAAAGAGACGTTGCACTTTGTGCCACGTGCACCTGCTCGTGTTCCAAAAATTGGTGCGCCCGCTCAAGGGTTAAATTACCGTGGCGAAAGAGCCGGAGACAGTCACCTTAGCGACATAAAAGACCGTAAGTGATAACGATAGCTCGCCGAAGGTTAAGCCGTCCACAAACAGGAGCGTCAGGCCGGAATCGCTAATCACCCGGGAATGTAACTCGACGAAGAAAGAGTGCGTTTCCAGACGCTTCGAGAACGTTCGGTGGAGGTATATATTCAGCCGCAAAACGCAGGTGAAGTTAGTCAGAGTTAAGAGAGCTGAAGCCAAGGAGATGCTGCAGAATTCCTGTCGGGTCTAGAAATGACTGGAAAGATTGACGTCTCAAGACTGACCTTTCTCGTCGATACCGTTTGAACCCGCGAATTTAATATTTTTACCATGTTTTTATTAACTTGCTTTCTTGTTTGTTTATTTGTGTGTGTGTGTGTGTGTGTGTGTTTGTTTGTCCAGTACAAATCTTGCAATCGATTTTTAACTAACTTCCCGACTAGCTAGACATTTGAAACTTTTAGAATAGCTTAGAACACGATGAAAATGCTTTATTTTATTACTGTTAGCCATCTTTAAGCATATTTGAAATCATTTTCAGTTAATTTTGTTTTGTAGACTGGTTCAGCCATCTATTGACCGGGACGGGAATGAAAAGTTAAGCGCAAGTTAACTTCCAATTAACTTCATGTTCTTTCAAGTTGATGGGATAATTCATAAAAAAAATTTTAAAAAAGTATTTATTAATACATAGAATTGTCAAGTTTATATTACTAAACAGAAAATTTAAAAACATAGTATATAAAAAGTTCTTTTTATCTTGTAATTATTGAATATCCATTTTATAAAACTGGTTTAGCAACATCTAACATTAATGTTACTCCGGTTAGTCGTTGGGGGGGGGGGGGGAGGGATTTAATTTTACTCTCTGATTGGGCTGATACAAATGACAAAATCTTGGTTGATAGAGTCAGCGCATATCACAGAATTTCCAAGATACATTTTATTATTTTGTAAATAGCCTGTATTTAATCGAGGTAGGCAACTAAATCATGAAAATACAAAATATATAGCAATAAACTCAATTGAATTGCTAAAAACATATAAAACTGTTATATTTCCAAATGCAGCGTTGTTGTAACAATACAGTTTATTCACAAAAAAGGAAGAAATATTTTGAATCTTTTCTTTATCAAGTGAAAGAAACTCTCACTTTTTCCTTTCACTGTCGAAAAACTGTATACCAAAAAAAGAAAAAAAAGAAATTTACTTTTGGATACTGTATATTATTTTACCAAGTTTAAAAATAATTTTTTTTCCTTTTGAATTGAAAATTCATTTTTCATATAAAAAGGTATTTCCATTTGATATATGCTTAGGATATCAAATATGCATTTGATTCCTCTGAGATCTGATCTTTAAACCTCATATAAAAAGGAAGGGCAGTACAGAATCGTGAGATTAAGTTTTGCTCTTTAACAATGCTATATACTTTTCTTCTCAACCCGCATAACGATAATTTGAATGGAGAGGTAATTTAAGGTTTTTAATGAATAAGGCTAAATAAGAATGTATAAATAAGACTAAATTTGATATATAGGGAGGTAAATAAAGGGAATAAATTTGGATAAATAAATAGATCAGGGTCATTTGTAATATGGTAAACTTATGATGCAGTACATGCGCTAATTTGTTCAACGACCGTAAACATTGCCCTGGTCGCATATTTCAAAATTGTAGACATGGTGGCATATTTAAAAATTGTAAGCATATTTAAAAATTGCATAAATGTCTCATTAAATTGCATTAAAAGTCGCATATTTAAAAATTGTAGGCAATTGGGGCGACTGATAGACGCCTCACGATCATCTTATTTAGGTTTCAGTTATTCTATTTGTAAAAATAAATGTTTATTAACAGTATACTAAAGACATGATGGATGTAAATGAAAACCAATAAAAAAATTTTAAATATCATTTTATATGCACTTTTTACAATAAAATAAATTAAAGCAAATGAAAAAAATGTATTTCTATAAGTAATTTTTGCAAATGGAAGAAAAAATTATTTTCATTAGTAATTTTTACTATAGGATAAATAGAAATATTCTTTCTAAATTTCCTTTATTTTTACTAGCAATTTTTATAAATTTGGTGAAACGGAAATCAGGTGTTTCACCAAATCAGTTTATATCAGCTTACTATAAAATTCTCGGTATATATCGATATTATAATATTCGGTATATATCAGTTTAATGATAGCAACTGCAGAGTTTTGTTTCTTAGCTATGACTCAAACACAAACACTTCGAAGGTACTGACATCTGCTGGGCATACAGAGCAATTCATCAGTACGCAAAATGTAAACAAAGTGCTACTGGCGTCTGTGAGACGCGGGGCGACCAATGCAGGATTAAAATAATAATAAGTCCAATTTACACGGTCCAAATTAATAAACTTGCATATTTGTAATTCTTTTAATTTTTAGGCATCTATCTCGAAAATTCTTTTTGCTGGTGTAGTCTGGACACTATTAAAAAAATTGGTCTAGCATGCACCCCAGAAATTATTCCATTAAAGACACTTTTTCAACACATAAAGGAGGCTGAAAGATGCCAACTATGAAAAGTCCATTTCCGTTAGTTTGGAGGATATAGCTTTTGTAAATGATATAAAACTGTCAATTAAAGAAGAGATAACGATCTTCGTATCATGTTTCTTTGACACTGGGTTAACGTTCCTTGTTTTAGATCCACCAAAATTCAGCTAAACGGCCATCAAAATTCTTTTAATCGTAGTTCTCTAAACTCAACGTTCATTAAATTATTAGTGACAGATACCATATCAAATAAACATCTCAAATCATCGTAAGGCCTGTTAAGTTCTTCATCTTACAGGTTTTAAAAAGTTGCATTGATATGGTAGAAATATTGAAATGGGGGCAAGTAATATGTGCGATTCATTTAACGCAAGTAAAGGGAAAAAATTCCCTTTGTTTACCGCTCTCATTATACTTGATGAAACATTTTCTTCCCCAAATCCTTTTAATCCCGAACAAATTTTCAATTACATCCCTTCTGTGTTCTATTCAGCGATTTCGTTTCGACTTTTTTTTTTCTTCGTCTACCCAAGATATCCATTAATGCACTGCGCCGCTACTAGCTTTACAAACTTACAAGAAAGTAGAGTTAATTCCAACAGAGAACTAATAATGTTCGGCATTGTAATTGCAAATCTTCCTTTTGAATCTTAACCGAAACGTAATCTATCTGTTTGCCTGGCAGTATGCTCGTGTCGATTCCTTATTCTTTTCATTCAATGCTCCTTTCAATTCATTTGCTCTGCTAATGAAAACTTCTTGAAAGTCACCGAGAAGCAGAGTGCAATTTCAAGTTTAGGTCCGAAAGGCTTTTGAGCGGATCGAATAACACGTGGCTCTTTCAAGTGTTCTTTTATTCCATTTGGATATTCCGAGCTTTTTTTCAGCTGTAAGCATTGTGGAAAATGGGATGATTAATGCGTCTAAAACAGGCGGTTTATTGAACCTGTAAATGTAAACTTTCTTCTAACCTGAAAATTTTAAAAAGGCAGCAAACAGCCCTTTAAAAGAAAAAGTCATGTTTGATGAATTATTATATTAGTATTGCCCTGATAATTAATTTTAGCCGTATAATTGGACATAGTTTTAATAAAGGGACATATTGTTTCGAAGAGGCAACGGTAGTCTGTTTTAGCTCAGTAAACTTTTCGCGATGCGATTATAAAAATAAATAATTAAGGGGACAAGGGACCTTGAAACTCGATTTTTTTAATTTTTAATTTTTAACTCTATATACTAAATGAGGATAATTTTTTTTTCCTGCATTGAAAACCCTTAGAATTCAACATTAGGAATTTTTTTGCAGAATAATGATTACATTTCAAATTTTTTCAAAAATGTTAAGTTTTTCAAAATGCTCTATGCGCATTCCATATTAATTAATGTCTTTAAATTTTTTATTATAAGTTTACCATATGTATATAAATACAAATGTGCATTTAATTTTTAAAAATTTTTTAGTTGGAATCTAAAGTCTTAAATAATTAACTTTTTTTTTATTCCGCCTGTTATTTTTTATGTTTTTATTTTATTTTATGGTCTGTAAATTTGAAAAATATTTGTAATTTCAAAGAATAATGCACATTTTTGTGACAAACACTTCAATTACCAATTCAGAGAAATTTAGAAGATATCAGCAGAAAATGGATACACATGGAGCCTTTTGAAAAATTCTAGCAATTTTGAAGAATTTTTTGATAAATAGTTCTACCTTCTTCACAAAATACTTATTTGTGAATTCTAAGTATCCTCAATGCAGTAGAAATGAATTTTAATTATACTCATGTAAAATATTGAAAATTAAAGATGAACGGGATTGAAGGTCCATTGTTCCCTTAAAGTACCTCAAATATTGTTTGATAAATCAGTTAGCGCTAAATTATTTACTAACTGAAAAATATAGATATTTTTCAAAATTTTTCATGAGTGGAGTTTATTTATACATCTATTGAAAGTAAAGAATTACCTAAAAAATTTATTATATCAATGTATCGTAGAATTCTGGTCACATTATTTTAATGTTGCAGTTTTCACATTTCTGGTTCTCACTTTAATATTTTTACTGTTTTTATACAAAGTACAATTACTAAGATGTTAAATACGTATATAATATCACTTTAGAAACCTTTAATTTTGTTTATGAAAATTTTACTGACATTATTTGAAAATGATAATTAATCATAAATATAAACCTTGGTTCGAGGTTTCAAATACGTACCAAGGTGTCACTGATTAAACTCGTCATATTTTCCACCTCTTTCAAACGACGCTGATGCATTTCCGTATTAATTGTTCATTGGAACTTTTGGCATACTTGTAAAAAATGTATACGCAAATCTGTTAGTCCCTAGTTCTAACAATATTGTTTACTGTCAATATTCTTTGAGTATTCCTAAAGTATGGAAATAGCTGTTTAATTCAGATATGTACAATGTACATATCTGAATGATCTCCATTCAGATATTGTACATTGTACAATAAGGGTACAGGCAATGAAATATTTTTCCTTCGTGGAGGCAATCTCCGATCTATTTGAAGGAAGCCAGACGTCCCTTATATGTTGGCTTACCTGAACAAAGGGATAAAAGACAACAATCATTCTATTTAATTCTATATGAGAGAGAAATCATCACTCGGGGAAGAAAGAGATTTTAAGTTTTTCCAGCATTTTGATATCTTCTTGTTGTGCTCTGCCATTTTCTGACAGTCCTGCTTATCGACATATTTTGTTGAGCATTCAACAAAATATGTCTATCTTAAAAGTACTATACCACAATGATTTCCCTATCCGAAGCCCTTGTAAATTTTTCACCACAGTGCAATGGTAAGTGAATCTATGAATATTTACACTTTATTCGCACTGTTGATCAGAATGGAAGCAGTAAGCGATTATGTCGACTTGAATTACTTAGAATGTTTCCGGGGTTTGTCCGATTCCTGTAGAAAAGCTTATCAAAATAAGCGAATGTATTTACCAAGACTGCCAGAACGATTAGGTTACAAGAGATGGAGGCAATGTAACTTGATATAAGGGAATTTTTTTCAGCCTTATTAAATTTTTTTTAACCTTATTCCTCTCGAAGATCCCATAAAAGGAACTATACTGTCACTTTTATTTCAGAATGATAGAAATATGTGGGAAACTTTTTCTTACCTCTTATTTTGCTTTAAATTTTTATGTGTTTGTAAAAAAGAGTAGATTTGCTAATCAACGCTGGTTAAAAATAGACAAGAAGAATGGTCTTGTATATACATACACCTACGTAATTTGTGTATCTGATTAAAGAGTATAAATGTATATAGACATGCGTATTCAGAACCATATCTATAATGAAAGAGCAGGAACACACAGCTTCATAAAATCCCCAATAAAAATTACAGAAATAATTGGCTTATGTATATCTACACCTATATTTGTGTATCTGATTAGGAAGTGTAAAAGTATATAGACACGCGTATTCAGAACCATATCTATAAAAAAAGAGCAGGAACACACAGCTTCATATAATCCACAATAAAAATTACAGGAAGAATATTCTTATGTACATCTACAGCTATAGTTGTGTATCTGATTAAAAAGTGTGGAAGTATATAGATGCTTATTCAGAACCATATCTATAATGAAAGAGCAGGAACACATAGCTTCAGAAAATCCACAATAAAGATTAGGAATGACGACTAGTTTGGAATTAATAAACACAGTTATTTCGCAAACCGGGGGGTATTCCGTTTGAATGTCTCTATGGGCAAATCACACACGTACACAAACAAAATAAATACCGTATTTTTCAGACTATAAGACGCACATTTTTACATAAAAAAATCTACGTAAAATTGGGGTGCGTTTTATGGTCCGAAGGTAACATTAAAATAAAATGAATATTTTAATATGTATATATTATAGTATAGTACATATTTCTATGGTGCCCGGTATAAAGGGCTTAAGTCAAAAACAGTGATTTAAATATACCAAGTTATAGGCTTTTATACCAGTCGCAGAAATATAATTTTGACTTGAGTCTTTTGTACAAGAAATGTACTTTTGTATACAATGTTGATAGACTTACGCCTTTTATACACGTCAAAAGATAATATATATATTATTTATTATATTTATTATATATTTTTTATAATATATATATAATCTTTATTAAGTAAGAAATTGAAAATATCTTTATATACCTAACAAAATACAAAATATTCTTTTCTAAAAATCATCCCATAAATTTGAGGTGCGTCTTATCGTGACATGCGTCTTATGGACCGAAAAATATGGTAAATGGATAAACAAAATGAAAAAAATAAATTGTGAATAGCCCATCACATTTGTTGTTCCCCAAGCTTATTAATCAATGATTGAATCAGATATAGACGCCAAAGAGTAACCAGATTCCTCAAAAGTACTTTTGTTTCGCTTTTTTTTTCATTTCTCCTTGAAATATAGAAATGCGATTCCTTTACATGTGACGAATGAAAAAGAAGTGAAAAAGCCGAAGTATAATTATTTCATTTGATTGTAAGAATTACAGAAGTTTTGTTATAGGTAGGACATTCCCGCAAGAATTTATTGTAGTATTATATACTTTCTACATTTGTCGATCACATACATTTATTATAATATATCTCCGACATCGGAATACTTTGAGGACTTTTAGGGAAAATTTCCTTTTTAATCACCCTAAAATTCTCATTATTGTAATGATTGGGGAAAAATCACAGGGGAATAGTTCCGGATACTAGTTTCATGGGATGCAAGTTATATGGATTTTACGGCATGAAATTTAAAATTTGTAATGCGTTGTGATTAGGAACACTATCTCGCGCTACCATTTTCTCTAGTTTAAGTATTCGATGGTATTCTATTTAATGTGGTTGACACTTGCTGTGTACCTTGCCAAAACTATGTTCCTTCACTGACAGAATAATTGATGCTTAGTGAAATCCCATTTTATGGTCAAACACGGCAATAAAGGCTTCCTTGTTCGTATTGTCATCACTAAAATGAAGGAAGCTTCTTTAAATAATTTATTGAAATAATGAGATTTTGCTTGATTGTATCACCGGATATTTCATGCATGTGTTGTAAATACTAAGCTGCCGATTTTTTTATGTTATAAAAGGTCATGTAACTATTTTTTTTAATATCAATTGCTTACTGTATGAAAATAAATTTTCTTCGAAAATGAAACTCAAGATTTCAAACTTGGTGAAATAAAATGTGTTTTGGCTACGTAGCTGTAAAGGCAACATTTTACCGATTAAGCTAGCAAGTATTAAACCTAGATTATACCGCACTCTGCGTTATATAATCGAGGGATCGTACAATGCTTACAGGAACGAAATATTACACAAACATCATATACGAGAAGTCATGAAACTGCGTAATAGAGCAAACAGAAGATGACAAAAATATGAAGCCATAGATACATGACATCTATAGATGCATAAATAAATAGCCTCAATACACTCACTTGTTTATTAACAAACTCTTGTTTGACGGAGCGAATTAGTTCCAATTAATGATATCAGTTAAATAAGAATAAACATTTTTAATTAAACTTTACTGCTTGCATTCTCCAGGTATTAATATCTTGTGGTCTGGTTCAGTCAATTTTGAATTCAACACGCCTCGAAATCTTTGTTTTAAAATTTTGTCATCGCGTATATGCAATCAAATTTTTAATAGCTATAGTCATGTAAATTTACCTTCATGTTTAACAACTGTCGCATAACGATATAATTGTGACGAGATAAATTACTGAAAAATCAAGCAAAGTGACGCGAATTGTTTCAATTCATAATTAAAAATTATCAGACTTCCAAACTGTGTATAAATGATTCTTTTACATAATTGTCGAATAAATATGCAAGAATGAAGAGTATATTTAATGATTTGTAAATATTATATTTCTGACTCATATTTTCATCCTTTGTTCTATACCTTAATAAATTTAACATGAATTTTAATTTAATATTTTTTCTTTCTCTGTCCTTACGTAACAGTACATTATATAGCTGCTACTTTAATAATCTTGCTCTGGAACAAATGGGTGCTATGACAAACAGAAAAAAGTATATTGATTATTTTATTAGTTTCTCTCTGAAATTTTTGTTTTACAAAACATTTGTAAAACATTGCCTACATTGATTTTTTTTTAAAAAAATTATTAGTGTGATTTCGCAAAACAAATGTTTTGGTATGATTGTTTTTAAGATCAATGATTATAATATTTTATGTAATACATATTTCATGTAATGTTAATGTATATTTTATGTAATGTTTATGATATGGTATATAATGTATATCGATCTGTAAAAGCTTCCGTAAACTAAAATGAATTCAGTTATTATAATATTTTTTCACATAAAGGATGATTGTAATTCTCATACAATACTCAATCTCTGCTATTGCAGCAAGGAGGCTTATACTTATCGGATAAAATACATTTAAATGGACACTTTGTCAATAAAATAACACATCTTCCCCAGCAGAAGCATAAAAGTGATCTCCGAGGCACTTTTACAGCCTGGAAGTCAGTACTATTTACTATCTTTGATACGTCAAATTCCCCGAGGCGTTCAACGGGGAACAGTCGTGAATCTTACCAAGCGTAAAACAAACATCAGATAGCATTTGGTAGCTAAAATAACAATAAATCTGTTTCAAAAGATGTGAGCACCTAGAGGTACTTCAAAAAGAAATTCTTATGGGTGTTCATAACATTTGCTTGGATTTGAATTTTATGAACAACAGTATTCACTGAATAATAAAAAAAACAACTTAAGAAAATAATTCACTGTATGTGATTAATATATTTAATTTGTTTTGCAACAGAAATGGGTAGTGGATATTTACTGTTTGTGATTAATATATTCATATATTTAACTGAGGATTTTCCACAGAAAAAGTTGTTATTCAAACGAAACCAGCAGTTTTGACAGTTTTAAGACATCAGTGTCGTTTTCTCTTACCTTTATTCCAGAATACAAATTACCAATTGATTTATTTTCTTTTTCAATAATCCTCTATTAAGTTTTACAATTTTCTTTCAATTTTTCTTATATTATGGATGGACAAGACTTTACTAATAATGAAATACAGGCATGCAATATCGACAAAGAAACAAAGTGAGGTTTTTAAAATAAGAAAATTTTCTGCCCCTAAATATTTTGATGCCATTTGAAATTTAGCCTTACTTCAATAACATGAAATAACTTAAAATAATTTTGAAGGCATAGGGTTATTTAAAATCAAGAATAACAGTCTATGAGGAGGAAATTATGCAAGTTTTATTTCATGACATGCTAGGTAAAGTGCACGTACAAAATAAAAGAAATTGAAAATCGACGGCTGACAGATCAACTCTAATAAATTTCTAGACTTTCCAGATGTCTCTAACTCATAATTCATTGTCAGGTATATCAGGATGGGAAGAATAACAGGTGGTCTGACTAACAGATGTTTTTTAGCAACCAGAAAGGCCTTAAATTGAAGCGGAAAGAGAAAAGCAAAAGGAAAACGACTTCAGTTCATGTTTGTAAGTGTTACTTACAAACGCTTCAAATCTATTAAGATACGTAGATTTTGCATAAGAGCACTGAAGCTGAATATACTTAAGCCAACTGAAGAGATTAATAGGAGAGACAAATTGAAATCAGGCTTCATACATCAACAAAGGCAAAACGAAGTGCTTTAATTCTTTTATATTCAATCTATATCGACTGATTTGTGCGCATGTAACAATGAAATGATATACACATCCAGATATTTAAAACCACAAATAAAACATTCATTCCGTTTGGTTGATTTTTAATCTGAGAGTCAAATGCTGAGTGCATACTTCATTTATTAATTTTTTTATGTAACTGACATTTCTAATAAGCACTTTTATGTGATGAATTTTTAAAAAAAACTAAACTAAAATTTATACTAAAATTTAATCAAATTATAACTAAAATTCTTACTAAATTTTTAATTTACAGATTATTATAATTAGCTATGTATATAACAGCTTGCTATCTGTACCTTTTATATCACTACTGAAGAATATGTTCGGTTGAAGTAAAAGCATCAACTTCTTTCTCTTTTTCACGTATGACGGATACCTAGTTCATTTAATTTTAACGAAGGTAAGTAACAAACTGAATTTATGTATTTTAAGCTATTTTTTCTTTTTTAGATGATTTTTCGAAACCTAACTTAAAAATATTGATCATTAACATATTGAATTCAAAGTTGAATTTCCATTTAGAAAAAGAGAGATTATTTAAAATTCGAAATATTTTGGGGAGAAAAATTCCCCCAAATTAAATATCTTTAGATTCTAATATCTCAGTTTTTAGTCTTGTTACCCAATATTAGAAAAGTCCCTCTATGAGGTCAGAGAGGGTGGTAGAGTGAACGATCCCCTCAAATGACGCCCCAGGGGGTGCTCGGTCGAAATTGTAGTGGCACCTGGTTAAATTGGATTCTGACCCTTGTGATGTCATTATAAAAAATCGAAGCCGCCCCCTTAACCGCTAGCCTTTATAAATTTGGTCTGGAATAAATTTTGGCGAGGGGGGCATCAGAAACTTCAACAATATTAAAAGCTATGCATTATTTTCAACAATAAAATTATTTATTTGCACACATAAAATTATCTTTACGTTTCTCATCACATAGGATTAATGTCTTCCATTGTTTGCTATATTTTTCGTAAATACGATTTAGAATTTATGATATGTAGCATTAAGATAAGTGGATAAGGCATCAGCCTGCCACGCCGGGGGTGCGGGTTCGATTCCCGCATAAGACTTGGCTGTATTCTGGGAAACCGGTCAGTCGTCCGCCTGCAATTGGAGCCCCGTCGAGAAAGGGGAGCTGCAACCCATCGTCCATCGCTGGCGTCATCGTTTGTCAATAAAATTCTTCTGTCATTGTGTCATTTGTCTGTTTCTATCTTCCTTGTATTTATATGTACACCGGACTGGGGTGTAATGTCGTCATCCCCCAGGAACATTAGCAAAAAAAAAAAAATTAAAAAATAAAATAAAATAAAATAAAAGGCACAAAATTCTTCAAATTTTCGAAAAAAATTTATTGCACTAAAAAATTTTGTGTTTTATCCCACTTAGAAACATGATTTAAACGTTATTTTATCTTAATTAGAACAGGAGATATTAATTATTTTTTTGCAACGTTCTTGTAGTAGCCAATCTGTGTTTAAACCTGTAAATGCGTTTTACGGCATGATGGGTTTTTTCACCATTTCTCGTATTTAAATTGTTATATATCAAGAACTATTAAAGATAAATGGTTCAAACTTGGAGCATGTGTTTTTAAATAATTTTACTTTTATTTTGAATCAGAAAATTTGAAAAAAATATTTACTTTTGAAAATATGATTTTTTAAAAATTAGTTGCACCATTTTTTTTGAAATTTTACTCTAAATATTTTTAATTTATTAATCAATATTTTTAGAAACGCTTGAATCAAAATTAAAACTTATATACTTCTGTTTAATTAAATGAAAAAATTTTGAAATTCGACAAATAATCTTTCGAGTTAAAATGATTTTAAATTACCCCACTTTTAAAAAAAATTTAAATTTCAAAATTTTTAAAAAACTTTATAAGAAATTTTATGATGTGATTTTGTTTACAAATTACATGGTTAACCATCACAAAAAAATTCAAAAGTTTAACTCAATAAATAAAAAAAATTTTTTAAATGTGTCCGGATCCCTTTAATGCGAAAAGTCTTGATATCATTTTAGCAATAGTATTGAAATCAAAATGATATTCCTGGAGTTGGAAAAATTCAGTTTTTTTAAGCTAATTCAAGAATCTCATTAGCGTAAATTTTGAAGACTCAACACAAACAGGAAGGAGAAATGACAAATAAGATTTCTATAAAAAGATATAAATGGAAGGCTATTTAAAAATCATGATTTTTACCATGTTTTTATAAACTTGCTTTCTTGTTTGTGTGTGTGTGTGTTTGTTTGTCCAGTACAAATCTTGCAATCGATTTTTAACTAACTTCCCGACTAGCTAGACATTTGAAACTTTTAGAATAGCTCAGAACACGATGACAATGCATTTTTTAATACTTTTAGCCATTTTTAAGCAGAATTAAATTAATTTTCAGTTAATTTTGCTTTGTAGACTGGTGCAGCCATGTATTGGCCGGAACGGGAACAAAAAGTTATATCCAATTAACTTCATTTTCTTTCAAGTTGATAGGATAATTCATCAAAGAAATTTGAAAAAAGTATTTATCCATACATAGAATTGTCAAGTTTATATGATTCAACAGAAAATTTAAAAACATAGTATATAAAAAGTTCTTTCTATTTTGTAATTATTTAAAGGTATACTTATTGAAGTAGTCCTTGAGTGAACTTAACGTAGGATAATGACCCAAAGGGAATTTAAATTGTTCAACATATATCTTGCATGCATTCTAATAATGTGTACCAGATTCCAAAGTCTTATAATTAGTCTAAATAGGATTATTTCTAATAGTAACATAAGATTAAATCCATAAACAAAATTAAAGTAAAACCTCTCTTAAAGGATAGAAACATTTATTTTGTAATCTAAACTATACATTTTTAATTCACGAGAGATGTGTGTGAGACCTTTAATTTAGCTTTTTTAGAATTACTGATGGCCAGAGGTAGCCCATCGGTAGCGAGTCGGCTTACGGTACTGAGGGTGCTCGGATCGAATCCCTACAAGTGCCGTTAAATACCTTCGTGTCCAGTCCGGAATATTCTTGTATGTTCACATTAAAGCTGCTGTGTACTGACCTAATAGATTCGCACATCTCAATTTTAACCTATGCATAAAATTTGCCCAAGGATTGCCGACTTGGGTTAAAGTTTTCCTTCTTTTTTTAAATTGTACTCCGTAATAGAGGAAGAAATTTTACACCTTGGGTCATTTTTCTTTTGTTTTATTTCATGTAGTCTGTTCTAACGAAACTACTGCGAGTTATTAACGTAGGATTACTTAGCGTTGCTTACCTCTTTTGTGTATATATATATATATATATATATATATATATATATATATATATATATATATATATATATATATATATATATATATGTGTGTGTGTGTGTGTGTACGTATATGTATGTCAAAACTTTGCCTCATTTTGGTACTTTTCTGTTTAACTGTTTACTCCTTGTCCAAGCGATACGGACAGGTTTTGGCACGCTGCCAAAATTATAACTCGCGAGGTACCGACGGATGGTTTTAGCGTCTGAAATTTTTCTTTCCGGAGGACCGTTATTGAAGAACATAATACTACGTTAAAAATGCAAATACAGTGGTACCTCGACTTACGAGTTTAATTCGTTCCATGACGGAGCTCGCAACTCGAAATACTCGTATCTCGAATCAATTTTCCCCATTGTAATGAATGGGAATGCCATTAATTCATTCCGGGCTCCTCCAAAACACCGCAATTTTTTGTTACATGTTTTTAAGTAAGAAAAATGTGCTTATAAACGACGAACATTTTATAAAAACGCAATACAATCGAATGTATTGCAATAAACTTGTTTTATTAAGTGTAATGTACAACATTTACCTTGGAAATCAGACTTGTAGATGCTGATGGAAGAGGAAGAGAAAGACTGAACTGAAAAATTAAATCTTATTCGTTGATTTTTTACCTTTTCGCCTCGCTTTCCTCACTTTCGCTTTTATTACCAGCTACTCCCCCTATAGGGAACGAGTGAGACACGGAATCTGGGCGATTGTTGCATCTTTCACTGTGGCTGTAATGTCCAAATTCTTCTTTCTGAGAATCCGAAGAACATTTTCTCAGAATCCGTAGATTGGGGAGAGCTTGCGATCGTAGGACCAAGATCATCCCATCCCTTAGACCCCATCGGGAGATCCAGTGTGGGGCAGGGATAGCTAGAAGCTATCTCTCTTCGAGAGTGGTTGGACGTTGTTCGGTTTCGGAGGGCGAATCAAGTTTGGGCAGAACAAGCTGCCCCGGGTGGTAATTGTTGAGTGTTATCTCAACAATTACCACCCGGGTAGAAACTTAAGACTAGGTAGTAGTCTTAGAATAATATGTATACAATTGTATAATAGTTGTACATAAAGGTTGCAAATATTATATCCTTATCGTGTTCTCATTTGATGAGCACGTAACATGGAATTCGTTGCGCAAACTAGCGGTGGGATATCTGAAGCTTGCTCGTAACCCGAATTATAGCTCGTAACTCGAAGCAAAAAATCTGCCGAGAGAATGCTCGTTTCTCGAAAAAGTCGTAAGCCGAGACACTCGTAAGTCGAGGTACCACTGTAATAGCGCGTTCACATCCATGCTCTCCTCCAGAATTCTGCGGGGAAACCAGTGATTTATGGGCAGCGGCCTGCAGAGCAGTCCTGCACTGATCTTGTGTCTAGTCAGTCTTTGCCGAGAGCATCAAAGAAAAAGAAGGGACCATGGGGGCGGGAATGGGAGATGAGAGTGAAATGAACCCTACCCGACGGGTAGGGTTACCGTGACTAATGTGATGACAGGAGTTGGGGGTACTTCCCTGCAGAATTTCTGCTTGAATGTGGATGTACCATAATAGTTTTGGGGAAGATACGATCCCCCCAGATGTCGACCCTGGGGTAACTCGGTCAAAAATGGGGGGGGAGGGGCAACCTAGCCAAGTCCGACTCCATCCCTCGTGGTACTACCATAAACCGGAGCCGCAGTACTCAACTCGAAGCCTATATGGACCTGGTTTGGAACTTCCGGTCAGGGAGCATTAGGAACAACAACAGAATTACTGATAAATGTAAAGTGATTTCACTCTTTACATTTATCAGTAATTCTAAAAATGCTAAATTAAAGCTATAATGGCTGATCAACTGTGTTGTAAATTATCTGTTCAACGGAAGAAAAAAAAAGTGCATATATAAATTAAGGTATCCGGAATAAACTAAGCAAATTTATAAATTATATACTTTGAATGTATCATCTGCAGTGTCGTCAAACGTATTTAGTGATTATAAATTTTTAAATAAATTTGCATTCCATTAACAGCATATCTGCTAGAACATGTTACGCGCTGTTGCATTAATTGAGAGACAAATTGCTTTCCTTCCTTTAAAAGATTAATATTTGTACCAAATTTAGAAAAACTAGGTGGCTCGTACGACCTTTTTTCCTGCGATTAAAATACAATAAATTTTATAGCTAGGTCGGTGGTTTGTAGTCGGATGAAAGAAGAATCGGTTCATTTCTAGCAATTGTTTATTTGCCAATTAACAATGGTGCGTAAGGATAATACAAAACCAATTATAAAACACCTTTGGCCACAATATTGGAGGTGTAGCATAGGAGAAAACTGGGGAACACGAGATATGTACATGTCAAAACACCTTTGTATAATAATATAATATTAAAAATTAAATGACAAAAACTCGTGCAAAATGGGGTATTTACATTACAAAACTTCTTTGTGCACACTATTTGACTGTGCCGTTTCGATGGAACCAGGGAAAGAGCTTTAGGTTCAAAGGTCAATTTTTCACTTCGATTTTTAAACAAACAATACAATTTGTCATTCTGAATTAACAATTCGTCAGAAGTGGAGAACTTAATCTTTGAAATGGTAATTCATTATTAAGTATGAAGGGAGAGAAAGGGATCGTCACAACAAATCACCCTCTAGAAATAATATATATGATTTTTCAATGAAAAAATATTAATTTACACCTACGCGGATGTTGCCAATAAAGTAACTCATTGATGAAATCCCAGAATGATAATGAAAGCATGCGATTTTTAAATTTAAAAGTTCAGGACGATTGATAATGGCAAAATAATAATAAAAAAGACTAGCGTGCGCCATCTTGGGGAAGAAAAATTGTTTATGTTTATACTTCGATTTTTAGACAAACAATAAGATGTGTAATTCTAAATTAACATTTCTCACGAAGCAGATATCTTAATCTTTAAAGTGGTACCTCATTTATCGATTTTGGTTAAGTATGAAGGGAGAAAAAGGGGATAAAAAAATAACCTTTTAGAAATAAAATACATAGATAAGTGGTAAATATTGATTATGTATCGTATACAAGTCCGAAATAGAGAGAATAACATGCAGTCAATATCAGTGATCCTAACTGTTTGTTAATTGATAGTTTGAATAAAATTAACATTTCAGAAGAGGGCACTTAAATAATAAAACATTTAGAGCTTTTAGAAAATTGAGCAGGGGCATTGTAGCCCCAAATGCATTCACTTGCTAAAATTTTCAAAGCGAGTATTATCTTCCTCAATGGAGGGTGTCTCACGTATATATTGAATTATTCTTGTATATAAAAAAAAACGAGTATGTAGCTCATCAAATATACAATGAAAGTCAGACAATGCTTTTGTTAAAAGTAAAAGTAAACGGTGTTTACATGGAAATCTTCAGATTCTTTAGCTTTGATTACTTGCATTTTGGAGGGGGCTGGGGAGGATTTTGTTAACAATAATTCATTATTCTTTCTTAGTAAATTAAATATAGTAAATACTTTTGCTCTACATTCATTTCAAATCATTGTAAATAAACAGTTTTTGCAGCTATGCAGATCTTGAAAATGTTTGTTCTACTGAAGATGCAAATATAAATAGCTCTTTAAGTACCACCAAGTCCTTCAATTTCTTTCTTAAAATTGAAAGACCATTTAATACATGTATGCAATTCCCATTGTTATATTTGCCTTAAACCTTTCACTTTAATTATTCGAGTGTTTTTTTAACTTATGAAAGAAAAGAATAACTATTCCAAGCATTTTAATTGCTAGCATTCAGAAATTAAAAGGACGGATGATATTTTTTTTGGACCACCTGCAGACGAGTGCTTTGTTTTGAGTTATAGTTCCTACTCTATTCATTGTTCCTTTTGTAGCATATCCTTATTATGTTCGAGAGCCAATAATCCTTCCACAGGGAAACTGTTAGGTAGTAGATGCTAAGAGATAAAAAGGATTATAAAATGTCGATAGGTTTAATTGTTTCAAAGAAAGATTTTGTGAGAACCAGACAACCAAAGGAATTATTTTATAAACACTAGTAATAGGTACCACAGACAATGAAATTTCTCAAGTTTCATATAAAGAAATTTATGTTATATACATTCCAGATTATATGTCGATAGAAAAGATTTTATTCAATATTTCTTAAGCGCTGAAACGATAAAAAATTCCATGAAATTGTAGCTTGCAGTCTGGCTGTTTACGCAACACATATAGAGAAAATGCAGTGAAAGAATGCATTCAATATCCCGTGAATAGCCATGTGTTGTGGTTGGTGTCGAATATTAAAAAAAAACATTTTCTGTGTCATAGCATAAAAGCAATAGTTTTCATGAGTATAGACATTATATTTTCACGGATGCATCCTGAAATACTATCCGGGAAGCGAAAAATATATTTTTTGCTTTGATTTCAAAATGTGACAGAAAACAAAACAAAAGTTCAATTGTTTGATAAATAAAGGCTTTCACTATTATCTGCCTTCAGAATAGACGAAATAAAAAAAATCCTCAACAAATTGTTCGCTCATAACCCAAACATTTATGTCTTAAAGAAAAGTGTGTTTCTGTGGCTATCTGTAAATTAGAATCCCGGACTTCTGTATTTGTCTATTCATTGTGGTGGGATCAGCGGATTAACCACAGAAAATTTTTTTGTCATTTTAGATTAATGGGCATGTTTAAGCAGAATGCTCCAACTGAATAGACTTTATATAATTTCTTATCTCGTTATACTTCCCTAAAATTTTTTTAAGTTAGACAAAGGATTTTTGTATATTATGCTTAAAATGAGAAGATCTTCGATTGTTTTTTCCCCTTGGAGGGTCGTTAATATCTTTAGATGAGAGAAGCAATATTTATTTTACTTCATAATTTTCTTACTTTTAGTTTTGTAATTGACTTTACTAAATGCCAAGATAAAAACAAAATGTTAACTTCTGACTGCTCATCTTAACTAGTGAATTTTGAGACAGCACTATTTGATTTATTTTGTGAATAAAAAAGTATAATCAATGCAGTTTGTTCTAATTTAGAAATCATATAGATGAATAGATTATAAAATATGATGAATAGATTAATAAATGAATAAATGAATAGATTTGAAACTAATTTATCCGTAGTTTATATCAGAGTGTAGTGTGTATTTTTTTCACTTCAATCATTACCATTTTTACCAATCTTTAGCCGTCCTTCATTATTTAATAAAAAAATACTATCCCCGTTTTCTTGACTTGAACCACGAAAAGTCACCACTATATCTATTCATCAACAATTCGATTTCCGCACATCATAAATATTATTTGGACCCCACGACCGTTTGCGCTCTATTTGCACTGCATAGTATGGCTGAAATGGTTGAGCAACCACGTTACCGTTTACTTCAGGCTTACAAGGCTTGTGATGAAAACTCGAGGATCAAACGGTTAAGGCTTTAGCTTTTAGTACCAGAGTCTGGATTTGAGGCCCACGGGTGGAATGCGTGTTTGTAGTCATTCGAAATTGGTTTTAAATTTTAGGTCCTGGTCTGTTTAACCTCGTTTAGTAAAAGGGCCATCAAGTGCTGAAAACCAAACAACGTTCTCCCTCTTAGACGCAGGTACAACCACAATACCTTTCAGTTGTAGGATGTCGTTATTCTATCAACTCCATATAGAAACTCCAAGAACAGGTCGAGACATAATTAACTCTGGGAACCAATTTATTATTTACTGCAATAATTTCTACAATCGTGTATTGAAATCCATCAGTTTTTTCTATCCCTTACAAATGGTAAAAAATCCTTAAAAATATGAAAACTCAAGAAGGAATTTGCGAGATTTTCATTTAGATCTTAATAGTGAAAGGAAAATATCCAAAAATTAACTGTTACCATCCGTTTTAGAGTCTTCCTGGATACGTTTCCAAAAATCGACAAAGGAACTAAGAATTCCTCCACACACACACACACACCCTTTTTCCTGATAGCGTCGAATTCAATATACAATTATCTCGAACCTTTTTCCCCCCGAGACTTTGGGAAAAGGAAAAAAACCCTCCTAATTGAAAGAAATCCAAGCGTAGTCATATCCCTTACTTAGACACGTTAAAATGAAGGAAACATGTGTAAAAAGTAACTGTGACCGTTCTCTCTTAATTGGACGCTGCTAGTTTCTTTGTTGGATGCATTTTTTTTCTAAGATTATTTTGCAGACCTTTTCATCTTGCCTCAAATATCTTTTTAAGCTTGAATATACTTATTATTGAAAAATATCAGTGGGTAAAAAATAATTGTAAATTGAAATGGCTCTAAGCGTAAAATAAATTATTATATGCATCTAACTCATTATGCTAAAGAATATTTCGTTATATGAGCCATTCAAAAGCCAAATTGTCGCTTCAAATCCATCGTCGTGTTCACTAATGGTGGCCGGGGCACGATAAATAGTCGTGACTACAATGTCTTCCAAGTTCTCAAATTTACCTCTGGAGGTGCAGGGTCAAGTGTTCCGGACTCTTGATTTCAGCCTCTTGATTTCGGACTCTTGATTGAAGTCAGATTTCAGCCTTAGTGGTACCTCGCCTTAAAGTGAAGATGCTTACTACCCTTCGCCGAGGAACTAGGTCCTTTGGATTGGTGTATGTTTTCCTACTCCAAGGGGATTGGAAACAACAACAAGCCAAATTGGTTGAGTCCACTTTTCGAAATTTTAGTGTCAAAGCATTTGACTGACTTTCAACTTTTTACATTCACAATTAATTTCCCAAATAATAAGGATTAACACCACTAAATGACAAAAAGTTTTTAGCCATAGAATAATAAATTGTTTTCAGAGGCCAATCAAGTTAAGTTCATAATCTAATGCAATAATGCAATTCAAACGCAGAAGCATGTACTTGATGATAACGGTAAACCGTTTAGGGTTGTTTCTACACAAAAAAGTAAAATAAATTAGTCAGTTACAGTCTAACTGCTGCAGAAGTAAGTATTTGGAAATTATTAAATAATTCATCATCATCTTCATATTTGGCACGACAGCCCAGGGTGGGCCAGGGCCCTCAGTTGAAGATTCCTCCAGGACAGCCTATTTATAGACCTGGTCTGCCAATTCATCACTCCAATCACTCTTAAAATCCGATTCAACAGATTCGAGCCATCTTAGTTTCGGCCTTCCGCTTTCCCGACTAGTAAAGGGCCTTGCAACAAAAATCTTCTTTACTGGATTCTTTCATCCATTCTAGAAATATTAGAGGCGCAGTTCATTCTTTTAGTTTTAAAACATTTAATAATATCGGGCTCTTTAAAAAATCTAGATTTCTGAATTAAAACGTCTCCGACAAAGGACATTTTCTTTGACACCACCAAGGATTCTTCTGAGAACCCTTCTCTCGAAGACTGCAATTCTGTATTCTCCATTTTTTGTTAGAGACCAAGTAAATTAAATAATTAATTCAATGTTTTTTTTGTAGTAAAAAAAATTTGAAGACAAATTTTAAAACAAAGTATATTTTATCACTTTTCTCCCCCCTTTTGTATTGTGGACTTAATCTTTTTGGGAAGTGAGCGGCTCATATGTTATCTAACTCATTATTCTAAAGAACATTTCGTTAAGTATTCATCGCGATACTTAAGGCTCGCAAAGCTGCGTTAGAAAGTGTCACAGCGTGTGGCAAGTTTTACGACAGTCTTTAGTGAATCTGTGGCGTTTCCACTTAAATTTAGACGTCCAGTAGTCATATACCTTATACATATCCATCCTTGCTCTCAAGTGACGTGTTGTTGCATATAAATAAAGGAAAATAACATTACATTAATGAGTAGAGAAAAATAAAATATCCATTATAACAGAAAGTGTATGAAAAAAATTGATATTTCTTATCCCTGGCAATTACTTGAAAGAGCAATTCTCCTGAAAGTTGGCTCATAGTTTGTAGATAAAACAAATGGAATTCGTCCAGCGTTGCATATAGTGGAATTTGGGGCCATGGTTGCTATTCTCACGCCTTACAGGCAAATATAATTGAATAGATTGATTGTTTTTTTAAATTTCAGGTTAATAGGTTCAAAGGACGGTAATTTTAAGGCAGCAAATTAAGAATTACATACACTGACCAGGCATCCCAGAAAGAAAAAGTAATAAATTCAGATGGCAAATGAAAAAAAACCAAGATTGTAATTAAGAAAACCCAGATTTTTTGAAATGTATTTTTTACTACTAAAAAAGATTTAAAAATATAAATAAGATAATATATTGCTCAATTCTCTAAGGTTACTTGACGTTAAATTAAATGTATTTTATTTAATTGTCATCAGATTGAATACATTTCAGTTACCAACTCCAAATTAAGTTGCTGACGATCATTCTGTTTTATTATTATTATTATTATTGTTGTTATTATTATTATTGCATGCTTCTTATAGCGTAGAATATGCTCCTCCTATTACATTTTTAAAAATTCCTGTTTAAGTATCTAGGAACGACAGTTTTGGTGCTATTTATCTATTTATTCTGTAATCGTATCATCATTTACAATTTCATTTTTAAGGAGCGTGTGTGATTATTGTGACTCCATTACCATATCAAAAAAAACTCTCTATAGGGACTTAGAAGAATGAGGTAAATTAGTCAAATAAATCATGCAGAGAGATGATTCCATATTTGGGATTATTGAGTCCATCTTTGATATTGCGCAAAAGTATAAAAATTCTGGGATGGTAAGAGAGAGATATATTACGATTGAATCACGATATCACTTGTATTATTTTTCATTCATTAATTTGCATAATTGCATAATTAAATTACATAATTGCATTTACATAACTAACTATGCTTTCAATGATAAATAAATAATTTTTTCGCTATATTTTTAACTTACAAGGGAAAACCCAGATTTAAAGATTTTTTAAAAAGAAACCCTCATAAACCTCTATAGTTACTGAAAAACCCAGATCTGGGTCTGGGAGCCCTGACAGTAACTAATATATTTTTTAATCAGCCACTAGCTCTGAGAGAGAAGTTTCTCTCAAAGAACTGCTTCCTTAAATTTAAAAAAATACAAGATTTCTCTAGCGAAAAAAAATATATAGAAAGCTGTAGGTGAAGCAAGTGTAATTAAAAAAATAAAAAATTAAAATCGACTGATCAATTTTGAATACCGTCAAACTGAAGTAACGGCTTGAAAAATATCGTTATAAATAGAAGGGGGAAACTTTGGTAGTTAACATGTTAATTGAAAAAAGAACTTCATTTCATGTATTAAAAAGAATAATTTGCAAAGTAATTAAAATGTTTTTACCCAACATGATTTACTACGTTTCACCGATTTACATTTTTTTTTAATTTTCCTCTTTTAGTTTCAAACCTGTTAAAGGATTAACTTGCTGATAACCGTTTTCTGCTTCTTTAATTATACGTTAAAAGTTATTTTGAGATGGTAGAACTAAAAGTAATTAAAGGTTGGATGACATAGAAGAGTGTAAAATGAAATCCATCAATGAAATTTAATGTGTCTTTGAGAAAATTTTTCATCCTTTTTCTCGGTGAATTTTTCTTTTAAATGATTCACTAAAATATTTAATTTAGTATGCAATTTATTTTTTTACCGGAAATTTTATTTTAACTTTCGATGAAATAAATTATAACTACATTATCTTTTGGAAATTTATAGTTTTTGATAACCCTTAACTTTAATGGCGTAATTGCTCAAATAATTATGGTGGAGGGTTTCTAAAAATGTTAAAATCTAAAAAAGTTTCTAAGTTGATGCCATATCAGAGCAGATAAAATGTTTTACTTCTGCCTTTTAAGTTAAGTACATTTTAATGCAGTATCAAAGCTAAAAATTAGTTCGCACTTTGATACATCATACAAATTATTTTCGTATTAATTTCTGAACTTTTAGCTCTAAGTGTTTAATGTTTAAACACTGTGAGCAAAACTGAAAACCCCAGCTCTAAGAAAGACTATTAGTGCCCTAAATAAACTAGACAGATCAGAAGCTATTGTTTTCCTTTTAAAAGTTTTAAGAAACTATTAGACTAAAATAAGGTTTTAGCTGAATGACACGTTATGATGCAAATGCAGATTCCAAATTAACTAAAAACCTAGAGGAATATGTTTTGTGCTATTAAAATCACATAAAAATAAACTAGAAAAAAATTATGTACTTTTAACCATCAATTTAATTTTAAACAATGGAACAACCATAATATTTTTCTAAAGGGGCTGTTTCCCGCACTCGAGACATGCAGGAATCCAGTGTATTTAAAGGGAGGGATGACAAAAATTTACATTAGAATTCTTTCCTACTGATATTTAGGCTTCTAAATATCATTGGAAGTGGAGAAGTTCTTAATCTTACCCCGTGGTTGCGCAACGCGTTTTAAAAATTTCTCATTTAGCATTTAAAGGTGTCGAGCTCTACAATTTTTTTTAAAAATTAAGCTTCATATTTCCATGTATTTACAGCAGTTTATCTTAAATAACTTGATTGGGTCTCGTCTAATCTATATATTTCATTATAAACCTGTAACGTTCTCGAATCAATTAAAGAACAGCACTCAATATATGCAGCCTTTACTATATACAGAAAATTACAAAACTTATTTACAGGTATTATACATGAACTTTCATGACAACTATTGCCATAACCAGGGATACGTAAATTTCGCAACAAAAAAATAAAATACATAAAATTTCGCATTTATTTGCAAAAAAGAATATATAAATTAAAAAATTTCGCATTTATTAAAAAAATTACAATTTTACTTACTTCGATAGGTAAGTATCAAAATTCTTAATTAAAAGCTAACATTGTAGTAGTCTCCACATAATGTTACTTGTCTTTGCCTTTTGTCATTAATTACTATGTTGTACATACTAAATATCCCAGCATCTACTCTGTTAACGGGACTATAGAAGCTTTATATAGCTAGTTGCCTTTGCAAAGGTAGCAGCATTTCGTTGCAATTAAAATCTGCATAACATCAACAGGAGTCTTTTGGTTGACTACTTAAAATAGCTGAAATACCCTTGACTTTGGCGCTTAAGAGATGTTCTTAAATCTACTAAATTGCTCCACAAAACTTGACGGCTGATTTTTACACTTAGATTTTTAGATTCGACTCCGGTACGGACAAACTGTCCAGGTGAAATTCGGAGCAAATCCGAAAGATAGTAAGATTTCTCTGTTATAAACCTCGGATGGTCTTAGTTAAGCTATTATGTTGATAAATTATTACTATTATTACCTAATTTTGCTTAAAAAGCCGTTTATCTCCGAGTTTTCGCTGAAATGTAGCAAAGAAATAATGTTCGCATTTATTCGCTCATATCGGCAAATTTCGCATTCATTCGCACTATTTCGTAAATACGAATATTACGTATCCCTAAGAATACTGAACATTCATTCGTATGCATACGAGATTGAATATATATATGCAGGTGTTATTTAAAAAAGATATTATCAAGAGTATTAAATTATAAGAACACCGTTGAGGAATATAGGGTAATTGTTTTGAGTGAAAATGCAGCCTGTGTAACCATCCCAAATACTTATTTTGTTTAAGAATACTGAACATCTTCAACAGGTCCTTAAAAAAGTTTCGCTAAAATGCCAATCAAATTCAATTTCGCAGAAACAGACCGACTTTACACAATTATGAAGGCATGATTGTGTGATGGATTAATTTACATGTAGTCTGTAAGAAGTATTTATAATAATTTATTAAAGTTGTTATCTGCAGTCACGTATTTACACAGTAGATCGATGTTTCCTCAGATTTATGGTGATTTCATGAAAACAAACCTGTGTAGAAAACAACTCAAAATGCAGTATCTATTTGCCCGAAAAAATACGTTTTTGTATACTTTTGTAATCTTACAATAAATTCATGTATTGTAGTAACTGTGTGGATTTTATGTATATTTTTAGTATTCAGTGAATATTTCAATTTAATTACCTCACAGATGTTTTACTCTTACTGACAGAGAAATCATTTTGCCAAAAATGTAACAATGATTTGTAATGGTTAGGATTTAAAAGTATATTATAATAGATATATTTTATGGACAAAGTAAATTTTTTGCTCCATTTTGAACTTTCGATTAATGCTCTCCAGTATAGAAAAAACTATTGTAAATTACACCTTATATTGAGCGCAAAGATACCAAGGTTTGAACCTTGATATTTTTTTACTTTTTAAATCCAGACGAAGCTTTCTCAATGGAATCATACACGAGGTTTTCGCCCTTCTTATCCTCATAATCTGATTCAGATTCTTAAAAAATGACGTAACAGATTCGACGTTATCAGCTTTAGTCTGAGAGGAAAAGCACAACCCTTCGAACAGTTGGGTGAAAAAACTGTGATGGAAAACAGTGGGTATCTTTGTTTTCTTTAATCCTGGAAGCTGTCTAAGATTTCCGTTGCGAGACAGAAAGGACGATATATCTTTCAGCGATATTAATGTGACGGATATCTCACTTTTAATGTCAACAAAAGAAAATATTTTGTATCTGCTTTCATTTTTTTAATATTTTTTTGGGGAGTTATAAGATGAAAATGAGAGACTGGGAGTAACAGAGATAGATATCTTATGCCATGGGCTGAGTTTATCAATGAAACGCTCTGAGTAGCATCAAAAAGTACGTCTGCAAATATGTATCCATAATCATATCATAATATGAAGGCCTTATTTGAATAGAGGTCCGACTCCATTTTTGTTCATTTTGAGATACAGAGCCTTCTCAGAAGTGCTGAAGTCTGATTTGTAATGCCCTCTGGTGTCAGAAGAAATAAGCTGGAGGCGTAACAGTTTTAAAATAAGATAGAAATGACTTGTATGAACATGAAAGTGAGGCTAACTCCATTTTTTTAAAGTGGAGTTGGACCTCTATTCAAATAAGGCCTTCATATAGAATTATGTAAGCTTTGTATATTCTTACTCCACTTAGATCATATTACAGATCTTTACGAAAAAAATCTATTCTCTACATATTGTTCTCTTACATACGAGAGTTAGTCAAAAATACGAGAGCAGTGTTTAATGTAAAGTTGCTTTAAATCTCAGAAAGCCTTCTCTTTCAGTTTGTATGATACCATTGGTGCCTAAAAGGGATTGGACATTCCTTATGAAGTATTCATATTTATAAAACTGTTTCTGTCACAGAACAATCTCAATTGTTGTAAATACTGATGAGGCAGTGCGGAAATTTAAACAAAGCAAACTAAATTAATCAAAGTTTTCTTAGTCCCATGTGGGGGGAAATAATGGTTCAAAACAGCAGATTGTTGTAAAGATGAAAGGCATTTTGTTGGACATTCATAAGGAAGTCATTGCCATTATATACGTTTCAATAAATGTAATATGACTACAATAACTTTGCCCTTTACGCTACTTCGTACAATAACTTGCTTTACTGTAATCAAATATCATAACTTATGTACAATCCTCAATCTTTTATTGCCTGTAAAGCTAAAACCATAAAATCTTTCGTAAAGTGGCGAATGATCCAAATCCTGCAGAGCTGCCTTTTAAAGTATAGCATATAGGCTTCCTTCTTCGGATCACATATTATATAAATCAGAAAAGATAGGTGTATGATGTGCATTGCATTCGGAAGTAGCACTTGGACTGAATTTGTATCTCATGACATTACTTTACTTTTCCAATAGAACATTTTGTGGGATGACTGAGTGACCGCAGCCTGTTTTTTTTAATTAAAAAATACACATAAAATTCCCGTGTACCACAAAGTATCACACGGGACTTATAGAGGTAAGTATAAAACACTAAGAAAACAGAAGAAACAGACAAAATAAAACAAATAACAGAAACTAAGAAGAATTACAAATATTTACAATAAATTTACAAAATAAGCCGAAAGCACACTTCCCAGAAACGAGCAGAAAGAAATTGGGAGGCCAGTTAATATTTAAGTCCTTAAGAGCCAATTTAAAAACATTTCTCTCCCTGCGGTACTTCGAACACAAAAACAGAACATGTTCAGCATTTTCCTCTCCACCAACGCTGCAGTCACAGGGGATCGCCGAACACAATTTGAATCTACTCAAATAGCTCTTAAAATTTCCATGTCCTGTGAGGAACTGAGTGAATTTGTAGTTAGCAAAGAAGTGATGGCAAGAGAGTCTCATTCTAATGGACGGGGAAAATTTCTTGGTTAAACTACCATTATTTGAGCTGACGTATTCTTGGTTCCATGACTCCACCATACTCTCAAACATGACCTTCTTAAAAATAAAAGGTCATGACCGCAGCCTGTTAAATACATTATATTTTATAGTAATTTGTCTTGCTGTTCTTGAATTTTATAACGCATGTCGTAACCTCTTTAGAATATGTGTAACAAATTAAAGACAATAAAATGGGTTCTTCGAAGTATAACATTTCTAGAATTACGTTCTTCTCCAAACTCAATTCTTGATTGCTGTCACATTTTTTTTTAATGGTAAATACAGGAAATTATCTTTGAATAGAATAAAAGTTTAGGGAGTCGTAAATAATGAGATATACTATAAAAATTGAATAATAAAGATTCATTCTATTATATATTGAATTTACCTATTTGTATGAGTATAATGTACTCAGTATTTAAGTATGTATGAGGCATTTGTTCGCTGAACTTTTAACTGCCTTAAACAGATGAATTTTACAAAGTACTACTTTTACAATTCAATAAAGCTTAAGCAAGATGGATATAAAAGCATCTTATAAACCGAAAAAATCCACTTTCATGCATTGATTTTAAGCTCGATTCCAATAAGTAATAATTTGATCCCAAGTTCCTAGTAGACTATCTGTAACGACTTGCAGAAATTTTAGTCTTTGAATAGATATTTTTTCCCCTTACAATACTTATAATAATTGAAAGATACACAAAACACTGCTTTTTTTGGGATTCTGTTTCATGGTTTCATGATTTTGCTTATCTTCGAAACGTCATTACAGTAATGTACTGTAATTCTGACTGGAATTTCGATTTGGTAAAGCAGGAAACTTATTTTTGAATAAGGCTGGCAGTCAATTCAAAATTCAAGATATTCGTAAATTCATAACTATTTTGAAGTATTGAACATTATTTTTGTTAATGAATTAAAAGGACAAAAATAGTTTAGTGAGAATATTTGATCTCGTATGTCTTCGTTACATAAGATTTTTTTTTTGGTTTTTATAACCATTAAAAATTATTGCTAATTAGGGCCCTTATATATAACGGTCTGGAAATGTCAAATTTGAATTTGAATCTCTCCATAGGTTGAAAATATTTACTTTTTCATTCATTGGGAAAGAGCGAACACTCAACAGTAAAACGAAAATCAAATAATAAAGCTTCACCATTTTTTAACGCAGTTCATGTAGCACTGAATCAAAATACTCAACATTACTTGCCAAAAAAAATTTAATTATTTTTTAGTACGTGCCTGTTCGTCAGATATTTATTTTCCTATTTAGACTATCATCAGCTCTGTCAAAAGTAGCTGAGGGAAATGGCTCCCAAAACGTTTCATACTGCATTTGGAAGTGATACGCAAATCATAAATTATATTAGCTTTCTGCTTACCCCCACGACAAGGCAATAACTATTCTTGAAAAATTCTACAAAGAAATAAACAAGCCAAAATTATGTTCAGGGAATCTTTATGGCCAAGATTCATAAAAGTCTTCCCATGTGGCTCGTTACATCATTAAAATGAAAGAGTTTCTTTTATAAATGCATTTCTCCTAACTGTCACATTAAAAAATATATATATAACTGAATATTCTCTCAAAAAGATAACTTATTTCAATTCCGCTTCTCGAGAATTTCCCATTTTTGAATTCTTCTCAATTTATAACTGAATTCTCCATCAACTGCGAAGATAATGCATGATAAATTGTAATGGGTATATGTATGGAGTATTATCCTTTATTTCCTCCCTAAGTATTTCATGTTCAGATACATGTGCATTAGAGAATAAAATACAGGAAAATAACTATGCAATGCAACTGCATAATACTATTTATAACTCGGAGTTTTTGTTTATCGCATTATAGAAAGACAAACAGTGTTTAATTGCTCCAAAGTTCTGTGAATCCGTCAGCCATGAGATGGCTAAAATCAAAATAAAACAAATTTCGTAAAATTCTGCCCAAGAGTAACCAAAATGCAGTTATTTTTAAAAGCTCTAGTCCTGATAATCTACTATTTGAAGATTTTTTTTAGGTTTGCTATAAACTTTTGGAGAATGCCATACGAAAAGATGTCATCTATTGTTTATCCATTGACGTGAAATATAATTCATAGGTTGCCAGGTTTGGCAAGAAAATGCCTCCCAAAATAATAAAACCATGAACGGTAAATGGACACTACATCCATCATGATGCCCGGAGTAATATTCCATCATTTAGATGACAGTTGAGTTCATATCAAATTACGTTGGTATCGTTTGTTGACTGAAAGAAGAATTTTTGGTTACAGGCCAGACTAACTCAGCCATGTGGCCATAGAAAAGAAAGGAAATGTCTAAACTATTTTAAAAGATAGCAAAGTATAAATTAGGTATGTATATCTTTTGTACACAAATTTAGACTGTGATAGTGAGAGCCTGTTTCGGTGACGGAATCTTTTCCTTGTCATAGAATCTGCCACGTGCAAGATTTAGTTTATATCTTCCTCACTTAATGAACTGTTCTATGTTATTTTCTGTGAATCTTGTCCTTCAATAACGCTGGTGTGTGTGTTAAAGTATTAAAAGAGGCAATATAAAGCTTTTATGGTTATAATGATTAGCTGTCTAGTTTCTCCAAGTTAGTCTGCATTATTTTTTAACGTTTTACGTCGAAAAATTGCTATTGTACTGCAATGCAAAATGTCTTACGCCCTAATTACACCTTAAAAGGAAAGAAAAATAAGTCCAGATCTCTTAAATACACACACAAAAATATAGATTGCAGACTTTCTAACCCCTTTCTCTCTACTATATATATATATATATATATATATATATATATATATATATATATATATATATATGTATATATATATATATATATATAGATAGATAATGTATGTGTGTGTGTGTATAAAGAATTTTAAGTGTTCGTATGTATGTATGAAATTAAAAAAATAAATGTTATGGGAATATTTTAAGTTACCCTTACGGTTTCGCTTTGATAGGCTGTAAAGGAATTTTCATGTCTGTTTTAGATAATTTATTTTCTTTTTCTTCGTGCAGGCAAAAAAAGGAACATGCATAAGTTGAAGTCAAGAAGATTAGAAGTAAAAAACTTTAAAAACCGCAATCTATATATATATAACATTTAGGTAACTGATTGACTGACTGACATATAACGCAGAGACCATACCACTGGACCTAAAGGGCTGAAATTTTGCATGGCGATTCTTCTTATAGTGTAGGGGTGCACTAAGAACTATTTAAAAAAAAAGCTTCTTAGATTTTTTAGCATTAAATTCTTAAGATGTTTTAGTAACATTCTTTTAAGTTTGCATTTAAAATAATAATCTGAGGTTTATAAAATTTATATCACGAGAAAGATCATAAAAAAATCCTTTCAAATGAAATCGTTTTCGAATCTTTACCTCCATTTTCTGATTTTTGGTGAATTTTTAAAGATTAATTTTTAGAATTTAATTTATTAAATGCTGATCACGTGATTTCTTTTTCTGGGATTTTAAATTAGTCACTTGCTTAGCGACGAAATAGACAAAAAAAAATTTCTTCCTAATGCGGAGGACGATTGGACATTATCCAAATAAATATTAAAATGCAGTAAAAAATATGTTCCTCAAACTATACTATATTAACTGTACTATATTCTTTAGTATGTCCTATTAGATAATTTATTTGAATATTTTCTTCTACATTATTTTGTCTATAAAAATATCCCTTACGATTTTTTTCATAAATATATATATATATATATATATATATAATTTTAATTTATTTATTTACTTTTATTTTTTTGCTTTAATTGCATACATTGACCGTTGTATTTAATTTTAATGTACTCCGTAGCGAAGTGAGGGTTTTCAGCTAGTTCTTTAGAAAGTGGCAGATCATCCTGTGTTGACTGTCCGGTCCATATTTTTATTTATGATCCAAGATGAAAATTAATGACTTTTATACTATAAGATATATGATATTGTACTGCGATTTCCAAAACAGAGGTGTTATTAATATTTGTAAATAAATACTAGACTATTGTAAATGATACAGAAAGGAAAACGAGCTTGAGCATGAAAGACTGTCGTATGTATACTTTTACATCATAAAAAATGTAAGGGTTATCTCCTGGAAGGCACTGCTGTCACAATCGCTTTTTTGAAATAGTATTAACATCATAGGACTGTAACTTAATGTGCTTGTCTTTGTGCTAAGAGGATATAACAAGTGGTGTTTTATAAAAAAAAAATTCTCTCATTATTTAAAAATTAATTTATAGAATTTTTTTTCCATTTTTAAGACACATGTATACTTTTAGTTATAATACAATCATTAGGCTCGATTTTAATGTGTATGCCTTTGTGCTAATATATAACAGTTGATGATTTATAAAATTCATATGTGTCATCATTTTAAAACGAATTTATAACGTGAAACATTTATTTTCAGTTTTGAGACGCATGCATAATTCAAGTTATATTACCATCATAGGGCTGTAAGTAATAATATATCTTCATGCTAAGAATATATATCAGTTGATGATTGTTACAATTATATGCGTCGTCATTTTAAAATAAATGAGGTTATACAGAGGCTGTTCACACATTTTTTAGACGATGTATATTGTATTCACAAAACTAAATTACATAAAATTCTTGTGTTTTAAATGTTCTATTTGACATCCCTTATTATGAACTATCTTTCGACACCACAGTTTCCAGGATAATAATGCCTTTTGAAGTGTCAGAAGAGGTATTCTATCCCATTCCTCCTGAACAGCTTTCCAGAGTCCTGTAAGGGTTTTGGGACGACGTTTGGATAATGCAGATTTTAAAAGTCCGGAAGCACAAAAATCCATAGGCGATACATCGGGAGATTTAGTAGGGATATCAGTGAAGGGTATGGCCTTGATACCAGTTTTCTGTTCCATTTCTTTTAGGAAATTTACAGTGTATTTTGATGTGTGACTGCTAGCTTTGTCCTGATTGAGTCTCACAGATTGATGGCACTGTGGGTAAAGCGATGGTATTTCATTCAGAAAAATTGGCGATAAAATATGTTCCTGATAGTATTTGGAGTTAATCTTGACATTTTTTTCCACTCTCTTTATTTTTAACTTGCCATTATAAGAAAAACCAGCAACAATCATGAATCCCCTAGAAAAACTTTCTTTCGATTCTTTGAACCAGGTACTTAAATTTTTTTCTCCCCTTTTATGATAATAAACGACTCTTTTTTTTGTTGCAATCATTTAAATACACCCATGATTCATCTATTGTGATAGTTGTTTTCCATTTTTCTTTTGATAAGTGTTTCTCATATAGAATTCTGCAGCGTGTCCTGCGTTCAGCGATATGATTTGGAAGAAGACTATGCACATTGCGTTTTTTCACTTTCTTAAGATTTAAATCAACGTTTATCATTTTGTTTACAGTGGACACAGAGCATTTTAATGATTTTGCAACTGTCCTTTGACTAGGGGGATTTTTTTTAACATTAAACAACGTACCTTTGCAATAGTCGAAGATGTCCGTTTTTTCCTTGGATACTTGTTTGGAATTTTTGTCCCGCTTAAGGCTCCAATTTGACGTTTTTTTCCATTCTTGTTGACGATATTACCTATCGACGCTTTAGATATCACAAAACCATGACTCTCACATCGTTTTTGGATAACGGAGTATGCATATTTCTCTTCGGAAAGAGCATAAATGTAACCTTCGAACCACTGCTTTGTTAAAAACGCCATTTTGAATAAAAACAAAACTTTCAAGTCGCAGACGATAATTTTGACTTTTAAAAACATAGTACAATTGCAATTATTTCTTTTGCAGCAAACGATTTTTTATTACCGCTTACCAAAATCGTCTAAAAAATGTGCGAACAGCCTCTGTACAATTTTTCCAGTTTTAAGGCGCATCTATACCACCCCTCCACACACAATTGACTTTCACGCTGTTTGATTTGAATCGTGATTTTTTTCGATCACTGTCTGTCAAAACTTTCTGTTTATGTATGAATTACAAACTATGAATGGATTTCCATTTTTATGATTTTTTATTTTAAAATAATTTCGGTACGAAGTACCTGCTTTTTGGTAGTGAATATGGAATGAAAGTTTGCCATAAGTAGTACATACAGGGTTCCCACCTATATCCGTTACACCCCCCCCCCCCCCCTTAACTTTTAAACGGCGACAGCTTAGGCCATAAAGTTGGTGTCTAGGGATAGTAAAATGGCTATGCGCTACTCAATGAGAAATTTTACAACGCCATCTATCGCCAAATTTTGGAATTAACGTTTTTATCTCAAAAACGGTACGAGATACGGGAAAAAAGTCAAGTACAAATTTGTTTAGCATCATTTATTTAGTAAGAAAAGACACATTGTGCACATTAATACTTAAAACAGAATGTAGAAAATGAACATTTGTTTGGACAAGATTTCGAAAATTGTCATGCAATAAAGAGTGGAAGAAAGAAACTGAGACACTTCCCTATCTTCATGATCATTTATTTATGTTGCTGAAAATTCCATTAGCCACTATACACATTTGCACTCTAAACTGGATTCCTCTCTGCACATTGTGTAACATGGCGGGTGTTATGGAGGCACAAGCACTAGAAATGCGTCATCGAAGATCCTGCAATGTTGGCGGAGGAGTGTATTCTTTTTTGAGTACTAAGGTGAGCAAGGTATCTTTTCTTACTATATCGATGATGCTAAACAACTTTGTATTTGACTTTTTTCCCGTATCCCTTACCATTTTTGAGATAAAAACGCTAATTCCAAAATTTACCGATGGCGTTGTAAATTGTCTCATCGAGTAGCGCATAGCCTTTTTACTATAACTAGACACCAACTTTATGCCCTAAGCTCTCACCGTTTAGAAGTTAAGGGGGGTGTAACGGATATAGGTGGAAACCCCGTACATAAAAAATGTTCAATTTCAACAAAACTCTTGGTTAGTCTCTCTTCAAGATACATAAAGTTTTAAAATTAAAGGGTAACTATGCATACACTCTTAATAAAACTATTGTTAACAAGATATGTAAAATTTTGAATTTATTTTGTTAAAGTAGATTGGGAATTTAAACTTATTGAGAAAGATATATTTTTAAAGAAAATATCAAATATCAAAGCTAAAGATGTAAAGCGAAATTCACCTGAAAAATTCACTAAACATATGAACTAAAATCGACTCGAGGAGGCATCCATCAGAAATAGTCTTTCTGGTTTGGGGGAAAAAAGCAATCATCCTGAAAGCAGTTGAATTCTTTTGAAATCTAACAGATTTTACTTTCTACAAAAGAAAGAAAATGCCAGACAATTTTGATAACAGCAAATAGAGTATTATTTTTCTGATTTTTCGAATTTAATGTAATGGAGTTTTAATGTGAACTATGGGAAATATAACTCTTTTAAAATTTGTCTTTAAATTTTTTATGTAGTACACTTTAAATCTATGTCAAAATTCTCTTGACACGTTTTTCAGCTAGATTATTCTAAAAGTTCTTATCAAACATTTATAAATATGAGACGACAATTTTTAATAAAAGAAATTGGATATCAGTTTAGGAAATTTATTCATGATATTTTTGTAATATTGATGGATGGTATATTGCTATGAAGCATCGACAATAAGTAAATCTTAAAAATTTCTCCTCTTAAGTGCAAAGAGCCTAAAATACTTTCAAATTTATTAGAGGTATTATTTTCTATGTAACAATGAAATAGAACATTTATGAGATTCCTTTAGACCTAATAAAACCTTACAACGTTTTGAAAATTTCACATCTACTATAAAAAAAACGCTTATATTGAGCTCTTTTAGTCATTTAAATATCATTTTAGATTCATTTAGAAAAATTTCAGCCAAATTTATGGATTGTTAACACGTTAAACAGGCTTTACTACCCATGATTTCACCAGAGTTGTTGAAAGAGGTTACTGATTCTTGATTTTGAATTTCCCAGTGTTTGCATTTCAAAAACCGTTGTTTAATACTTCCAAAATTTTTATGATGGCTGTATTTGGCTCTTTGAAAATGTAAACAGGACTCCGCTGAAATTTGATAGATTGTCTTTCTTGAAGTGAAATGTTTTATGATCAATAATCTTATTTCTATACTGAAAATCCTGAAGCGAACGGTAACAGGAATGCAATGAATGTCTTTTATTCTGATATTCTACTGGTCTATCCGAATGTTCAAAGAAAATAGGCTGGTTGAGAAGTGTTATCAGAATAAACTGTTAAATTGCATGATATACCAGACCGATTGCATACGCATGTATTTTCCAGTAGATTAAAATCCAATTTTCAACAGTTCTATTAAATTTTTATTCCTGTTTTAACTCCAGTTTTATTCAAAAAAGAAATGCCGTAAAAAGTATATTAATTTCTTTCATGATTTTATTGAAATTACTTAATCGAAATCTATAGCAATAATTGGCAGAGATGAGTAACTTTTAAATTTCAACATTAATTTGAAGAAAGAACCATTATTAGATTAAAAAAATATGCAGTTATTCTCTCAGGCACAGATTTTTAACTAAGTTCACTTTTTTCACTTTTTTTTCACTTAGCATTAAATATCACACTATCATGAAATACCACTTGCATTGTAAATAAAATGGGAAATAAATCTTTTATTCTAGAAAATGAGAAATTTTAAATTAGAAGTACTTGATTCTAGAAAATGAGGAATTTTAAATTAGATGCACTTCGAATTACTGCAAAAAAAAATTACTGGTGATTTTTAGAAAATTAAGGATTAAGTTTCATTAGAATCAAATAATAGTAGCTGAAAATTTAAATATTCAGACAGGAGCTCTTTTTAACACCGGTGAATTTTCTCAAATTATTTCTTTAGCCGTTGCCAAAAGTCTATACTTAATTACTGTAGAGTATTTTATTTGAAAATTGCCCGACTCTATCATGAAATATTTCTTTTATGCATAAATATTTAATTGAACGTCTATTAATGACTCCTGAAATACTTCGAAACCATTCAATTAGAGAGTATGTTTGTTACTATTGCCAGAAAATTTTATATTCTTGGAATAATTTGCTAAACTGCCGAATAATTTTAATCAAATATTTAAGATATAAAAGGGATTTTAAGTAATATTTTAAAGTAATATTGTACATTTTATAAACCTTGTTTATGTTCAGTTTTATGGATATGAACTGAAATTTTAAAAATTTCTTTAACTTTTAATAAAAGGACTGTTTTTAAATTTAAAAAAAATCCTGGAAGTTAATTTTATTGTCAGCTGCTTTTAGGACTTAAATTATTGAAAAATAAAAATGACAAAAGAAGCATGTATCATCTCAGGAAGCTCGATTTCACATGTTCCCTCAAAATATTTTAAAGGTTTTACGCTGAGTAATTTTTTACTTACACCTCTTTACAATAAATACTCAGCTCTGTTGATGACAAACGCAGATATTTTATTTTTAACCCCTTCCTTCTCGCTCCCGTCAAAATTTCGGGTTGAGGTTTTGCCTTCTATTTCTCGTGCCCGTGATATTTCCGGGCTGGAGTGCTTAAAAGGGTGAGTGCTTAAAAGTAACGCCCAAAAAGATTAAAACAAGCCATTTCATTTACCCTGAAATTTTTTTATTTCTTATTTTACATACCAGATGGCAGCACCAGACTATTTATAATGTAATTGGGGATGGATCTTTTTAAACTAGATGTGACAGATCAAGAAATAAATGGAATCCTCGGGAAAAAATAGACACTTTTATTACCGTTTTCTTGAAAATTATGCGATCGTTAAGGGGTTAAAGGTGTTGTTCCTAATGAACTGGCCCGAAGTTCCAGACCAGGTCCGTATAGGCTTCAAGCTGAGTAGTGCGGCTCCGGCTTATAATAGCACCACAAGGGACAGAGTCCGACTTGTAGGTGCGACATCAATTTTGACCGAGCATCCCCCAGGGCAACACCTGTGGAGGGGGATCGTACACCCTCTGACCTCATAGAAGGACTTTCCAGACTAAGGATTTAACGTACCTATATCCGACCGAGGCACGGAGGTCATTAACGGCGCTTGTCGGAATTCGATCCGAGCACCCACAGTACCGATAGCAGACGCTCCACCGATAGGCTATTGCGGATCCTTATTTTTAAAGGTAATTCAAATGACAAAAAGATCTAAAAAAATCAAGGGAAAGGAGTAAAAATGATTTGTAAAATTAAACTAGTTTTACCTTATATAAATTATTGATTGAAATTTTTATGCAGCTGTTATACAAATTTTATGTGAATTCTTTAAACAGTTATTATACAAATCTTCAAATCTGAGATAGAGGGATTGGACACGTTGCTTTTAATTATTCTATTGCTTATCTGTTTAGCACATCATCTGTTTTATAAAACTAAATCTGGTAGGGTACAAATAAAGAAATCCGATTCTCATGGCGGAATGAAAGGCATTGATTATTTTACTGTATTCTACAGCTTTATGAAATGTTTATAAAGGTCTGATTCATTTAATAAATACAATGTAAATATTATTCAGTTTCCAACCTATGATACAATGCTATCACATATTATCGCAATATTTAAACAACTTTATTAATAATTACACTTTAAAGAATTTAATATTAAACAAACTGCAATATATGAACTTAATGGTGTTTGAATGATTAAAATGGGTTGTTTGTAAAGAGCTTAAACGTTCTATTTAACAATGAAGTATAACATTTATGAGATACATTTAGACCTAATAAAACCTGACAACGTTTTGAAATTTTACGTCTACAAACAAACGCTTACAATGAGCGTTTTTAGTCATTTAAATATCATTTCAAATTTATTTAAAAAATTCCAGTCAAATTTATGGATTTTTGAAACGTTAAACAAGCTTTTCTAACCATGATTTCACCAGAGATAATGAAAGAGGTTACTGATTCTTTATTTTGAATTTCTCAGGGGTTGCATTTCGGAAACGGTCGTTTAATACACACAAAATTTGTGCGCTGGCTATATATTTGGCTCTTTTGAAAATGAAAACATGACTCCGCTGAAATTTGAAGGATTGCCTATCTTCAAGTGAAATTTCTTATTATTGGCAATCTTATTTCTTTACAGAAAATCCTCGAAAGGTAACACGAATTCAATGAATGTCTTTTATTCTGGTTTTTAAAACTTTTTAAACACGAGATGAGGGAGGGGGCAGTAAAGTGACTTCTGGAAAGTAAGTACTGGTTGTTTAAAAGAAAGATGTTTGAATTCTGGTATCAATTTTGAATTATGGTATTACTTCAACATACACTGATCTGAATTCAACGTAATCCTCGTCTCCGGCAATGCAGTCTTATCGTGGTAGCAAGTATCTGAATAACTTCTTTGTTGAATTTTGCTTCGGGGAAAAGAGTATTTAATTTTATTAACTCTTGAGGTAATCCTGTTGGTACAAGCAACAATGAAAACAAATTTGAGGGTTAAGAAGTGCTCCATACTGCCAAACGTAGCAGTAAGTCGAAATGCTTTAACTTTACTGTGAAAGAAATACTTTTAAAAATATCTTCATACTAGCTACAAAATCCATATCCTTTTGAATTGATCGTCACGGAAAGCAAGTAATTAAATCAATTTCC